>JTDE01001795.1:64346-75512 GCA_014338405.1 Paragonimus skrjabini miyazakii | reverse complement strand
ATATATATATTATATATATATATAATATATATATATAATAATAATAATATATATATAATATATATATATATTATATATTAAATATATATTATATATATAATATAATTGTACCGGGCTAAGATGAGAATTTATCGAAAACAGTTCTGTTCGCTGAAACCAAAATTGTTAGCCAAATATAAACTATATAGAGCTGGGGCTGCTACGTCGATGCCGTTGCTGCTCAGTTCCATCGTGATCAGCGCGGTCCGGCGTTCTGGCCGTCATCTGGTGTTGTATCAATCCAGCAGCATGCGCACATTCCATGTCCCAACGGAGATTGTCTTGCGTCCACGAGCGTCTCAGGTTGGTCGTCATGTTACCTAGACCCAAATGGTTATTGTTTGCTCTTGGATTCGTGCTGACAGGAGCATCAAAAGAGGGGAAGGGAGAGGGTTTGACAATAGCATATTTTCGTCTATCCACCTTTCCGCAAACAGCCGATAGAGCGACCCACTCTATCCTTCGCGACGGCCGGTGCAGTATGATATTCGATTTATGTTGTGATATCATGTTTTATGTGGGCTTTGGAAACTGCTATGACGCCCAGACCTATACAGAAGAGTGAGTAGGGCCTTGAACTAAAGCCCTCGCCTCAAAATCCTGTATCGCAACGCAGCGGGTGATACACGTACACATACAAACGCAACATCACCGAACAACGGCATCTGCAACAGCTATGCATAGGCTCGTGAGCCACACACCTATAAAGTCAATACGCTCATCTAAGACGTACATAGAATACACAACACAAGACATACTATTATAGGGACAAACAGACCAGATAAAGTATGAAAAACAGCAAGGCGAACCAAAACACAACACACTGGCACCATCCACAACGAGCGCAACTGCCTTTTAGTTGGCTGTTCCATTTGACCGATCTGACATGGTTGAACCTGCGCGGACTGATGTCCTAGTCAGCACAGCCCACCAGGTCAAAACAGCACACAAGCGAATGCCCACACACCCAAACGCATACAAAAGCATGAAGGATGAATAGCAGAAAATGAAACGACTTAATAATCACACACCAATTCATGTGTGTAATCTAACTCAGGTACCCAAAGCGTTTGGCCAGTTAATGACAGTTTTCTACCGATTGCGATAACACATGATAGCGCACATCTTCACATTTGTAGGGGAAACTAATGTGAATGCTCCTTGTTCCTCCGTGGTGAATCAGCAGCTGGAATAACACGTATGTGTTGATCGTGCATTGTAGGATTGACAGAACTGCAAAGACTGCTCCATTAAAATTTTTTTGGATTAATTCGTCTGAAAACAGCGAACGGTGAGAGTCCGGATTTAAATCGTTATAACCAAGACCAGAGATTCTTCAAAATGATTGTTGATGTCGGAAAAAGCTTTATGATAGAGACATGGTCATGAATTATGAAGTCGTATAGGGCACAACGTCCAAGTAAGTAGTATGGGACGAGGGAAGCGAATGGAAAATAAAAGGCAGGTCTTCATTACAAAAACGACTAGAAGCTGAGAGCGACGACTGGCATCGTATGAATGTATTGTGCACGACGTGTCAACAGAACGACGATTCATCGGTGTCAACAAATGTGGACACGTGTCAGCCGTATAAAACAATGTTTGCGTACGTAGTTGTAACGGATGCCCGGAAATAAACCTTCCAGACCACAAACTTTTGCGGTCACAACGTGATTGAAGAGTCACCAGTTTTTTCAGCTAACCAGCGTAAGCCTTTTGTGATTCGAAGACTTCTAATCACGTATCTCTGACTTTATTCCTCGGGTTTGTACTGGATATGGAGTGTAAAATAGCGAGTTGCCGATAAAATCACTTGTAGAGGCAACTTGGTGAAGGCGTCCTATGGCTCTGATTATCACGATGGACTAGCCCGTGTTCTGCTACGTATACTTTGTGGACTTTGAAACAATCAGGACTTCGTCTAAAGAAAAATACTCACCTGTCACCATAACTGGACGAATGTTGGCATTCCTGAGTACCTGGATCACGGGAGCAGTCTCTGGTTTAAGCCGATTTTCCATTACCAAGAAACCGAGAAAGAGCAGGTCCTGCTCGGCCCGCTCACGTGGTATGCGTAGCACTCGTGTGTACGACACTTTCAATGGACGCCAAGCCAAGGCCAGCACACGATAGCCCTCACGAGTGTACTCCAAAAGCACAGATTGGTAATCGGAGGGGACTGGGAAATAAAAGTAAAAAAACGTGAGCAAAAATGGGAGTAAAATACCAACTGGAAAATAAACATGTCCACACGGTGAAGCGGGTGGACGTTCAACAGCTTATTTCACGGAGGATTGAACCGTCAGAATGGCACATTATTTCTGAAATAAACAACTGGTTCAGTTTATCTACAGATTTATAGGTTTAGTCGGTCTTACAGGCAGATTGTCAACATTATTCACCTTCTCGTCACGAGAAAATGGGAGCTCATGCCAATTACGTGTTTCAGCCTGAGGTCAGCAGTAAAAATATACACAAAATACAAGCATTGACAGCCAACAAATAATCAACAGCAACACAGCTACAAAGGCATACCTGCATTCATACCAGTTCTGGTTCTTCCGCCTAGTCTTTTATTAATTTTCAAACTTCTTAGTGGCGTTTTCTTCTAGGATATTCCACGTCACTGTTGAAGTGAGCGGCAGCCCGAGCCACAGTACATTTTGGTCAGGCTCATGGCTGCTGTGATGATGACGATGAAGAAGAAGAAAGAAGAGCACAGCAGAGGGACGAAGTCAAAATTACTAAACTTACTGGTAAAAACATGCTTTAAGCAAGGTACTTCCCAATTACTATTTTATAACATGCAGCTCCGTTTGTGAGAAGTATAATGTGTGCATTCGGAGCTAAGGGGTAGGTCTCAAGAAACATGAGAGACTAGAGGCGACTATTGGAACTGTGTGTACGCACTATGGGGAGCGTGGCACCACGGTGAATGACAATGCACTGCTTCCCAATGTGTGCGGGTAAACGTCAGCCATGCAAATGAGTGTACACGTTCGTCGTCCTATGTTTTCACAACTTGTAAGGGACTTCGTGTAATATGCAACTTCGCAGGTCAAGCGTCTTTTGCCATCAAAACACTGCGAATGCACACAGATGGACATAAAGGACATGGTATTCAACAGCAAACGACAAGAAATCAGTTTCCGGTGATCATGAGACGACTCGGACATCGATGCCAAGGAAATGACACTTGGGTTCACGGAAGCCTTAGGCAGCATTAAGTGATCCATAGGGAAGTAAGATCACGCAAATGATAGTGATTATCAGATTGTTTCACGCGATCTCGCAGGCTTATCGGCCTCAGATGGGTGAGTAGAACTAGTTAAAATAGCCAGTAACAGGCGCCTCCTTGGAGTAGCAGTAACAAGAGAATGTAATATTTTCGAAGATTTCCAATGATAGGTCACGAATCCTTTACACCAAGCCCGCATTGTAGCCTATCGTTTGCAATTGCCCACGTATCTATCAAACCCTTGTGGATAACCTGAACGTAGATCGGTCGTCCATCTGCACATAAACATATTCGGTAGTGTTCAGCTGGCCGCCACGACCTCCTAGAAACAACAATGAAAACATTCATTTGACAAATTAATTACATGAAATTGAAAAACATAGCTGAGAGAGGAAAGAGCGCAATAGTACATAGTGTTTTTAGGACAGACGCGCAAATCCTCTTCATGTCACTCCAAACAAAACACACAAGAGAAAACTCACGTGTATCACGACGGCATAGAGTCTCGAGCATCTCGGGTGCCCCTTTGGTGTAGACGCTGAAGTGTGAGCTGTTCAGTACACGAGCTATGACTGACATACGTTGGAGACTGGAGGTGAACGGGAATTGACGTAGTATCCCGATCTCGTAAGGGATCATCTTGTGGAGAAGACAGACGACATTTAAACTAACACAAATCAATCGAAAGACGGAAACAGACGGTAATGACGTGTCTAATTTATGAGCACACCCGTTAGAAATAATGTTCCCGTACTTCAGATTCAACGCCCATGTAAAAACGTCAAATATACTGCCCTCAAACCTTCGGCAAAAAAAATTATTCACACTGCCATAATTCGGTAGAGGTCAGAAAGCAAAAATGGAAGCTGGTAATAAGTGAACAGCCAGCTGTTACGAATTGATGATTCGATGTACAACAGAAAATGATTTTGAAGCAGTATCCTGTGTAATATTCCCTAATGCATAGAGGGAAGTCGTATGACAGATCACACAGTCACCGCGATCGAAATTTAAGTTGAGTCGTGAGATGCACGGTTGGGAACAACCGTGGAGTTCGCATTAGTTTACAAAAATGACCTAAACCAAAAGACATCAGCGCACATGTTAGAACAAATAACTTGAGTTGGGCCGTTTGCGTGCGTTCTTTTCTGCTCTTTCGTCCGAAAACGTGGACTGTTCTCAACGAAGATGTCGACAGACTTGCTGTGTTTGACGATCGTTGTCTCCGTCAATTTGCTCACATTAAGTGGATTGGCCGTGCGAGCAATACGGTCGTTCGCTGATGCGTATTTAAGAACGCTTGAGATGTGCGATCAACTGGCAAACTGATCATGTTACACATCCTGCGGTGGTTGGGTGAAGTAACCCGCATGCCAGCTGGGCGTTTACCGTACCGAACACTATACACTGAGACCACCAACAATTGGGTAAAACCACATGGTGGTCAAGCAACAACGTGGTCACGAAATATGAACACCCTGACTGTTCCATTCATCAAAGTGGGTAGGTGTCGTCTGCCCGATTAGAGTCCTAGTGGTCACTCAAATCGTCGGAAAGAAACGCTACCTGACATGACAGCATGCCATAGTCAACGACATACCCGCATTTATAGCATTCCTATTTCTCCCGATTAGTCTCCTTTTTATGAACTGTTAACCCATCTAACAATGTTTTTTTCCTCCAGGCTATTCCATATCACTGTTGAGATGGGCGGTGGCCCAAGCTTCAGTGTCTTTTGGTTAGGCTCATTTATGTTAGGATGATGATGGTGATATAAACTCCTTCACAAACACAACGTATTCGATTCAAATTCGAAAGAAGAATAATAGAATAAAAAGAGAAGATTATATACTGATTCAAAATGCTGTTCAAGTCAAGCCAATCCAAACTACTCAATGCACCTGAGGAGATGGATATTCAAGACTGATGCAACCACATCTTCAGCAATCTGAGTGTTTAATGAGATGGTCAATTTCATCACAGAATTGTCGGGATTAACAAGAAGGCCCGCCGTATAAGAGATGAGCAGCGATTACAGCGACTATCAATCAGACAGAAGTGGGTTCGATCTCCGGTTTCCTCGAAAGTTTCAATGATCGGGGTTTAAAGTAACAACAACGTGGTCACGAACTATGAAGACAATGACTGCTCCATTGAGCAAAGTGGGTAGGTGCCTGGGTGGGGCCCTCGTGATCACCCCAACCGCTGGTTAGAGACGCTATCCCAGATGGCGGTATGTCAATGGCGTAGCTGTATCCATACCATTTCTAGTTCTTCCGGTTAGTCTTCTTTTAATAATTTCCAACCTTCTTAGTAGTTTTCTTCTAGGACATTCCACGTCACTGTTGAGGTGAACGGCGTCCCGAGCCACAGTATCCTTTGGTCAGGCTCACGGCTGCTGTGATGATGATAATGCGAAGCTCTCCACATTTACCGCAGGATAACGATAATCCTCTGATGTGAGGTATGGAAACGCAGTGATTTTAGAAAGTCAACGAACTATGGTTTTCGTTGAATGCTATTTTCAATACACTCCATTTTATTTTTCAACGTGAGAGATTTTCGACAATAGTCTATTACGAATACATATGCAGAGTTACACTGCACGCGAAGGACGAAGCAATGAATGAACGTAATGACGATCGACCACGATCAGGACGCTACCTCAACGATTATATTCATCACGTGTCTACGACCACAACAACAACAAGAAAACCCGAGGCAGTCATTATCGGTTAAGACAACACGTTTCTACATCATTCAAAGGGAGTAGAAGAACGCTTGACATATACATCACGTCAAAACACTGACAAAGACTCCTCGTAGTTTCATGTTCGGAACTCTACTGCTTGTCAAGAAACCAGTTATTTGGCAGTAAACGTAGATCCATCTGTAAAGGTTCGAAAAAGCCCAGATAATAAAAAATAACATCGCAAAACAGTATAAATCGGACACCCGAAGTAAACGTCCGTGGAAGAAACAAAGAGTTATGTTCCGTTATCAACAGCTGACAGACTCGAGCCTGACAGGGAAAATAAAAAGGCCATCAATCCGGATTCGCTAGACGTTTACATATGGACAATCGCACCGGGGCGTTCGTCGCCATAATGACCTAAGCTAAATATCAGTCTTCGGGTAGTAACTTTTTGTACGAACTTGCCATACACTTGTCGCCGCTCTGTAGGAATAGACGTCAAAGTACAATCGGACAGAAAATGAAGAGCGAAATCACTGTGAATTCGACCTGAAAAGGGCAGTGCTGTTGTTTTATAATTCCAGGTTCTCTATCACAACTGGGGGAAAATGTTTGGCACTCAGATGAATATGGTTGCACGGCAGATCGCTGCACCAGTGCTCCAACCGGAACGAAATTTGAATTGACGAAGTAGAAAAAGATTGGTCATATCAACGATTTTTTTGGACGGATGACCCTGATGGGCTAAAAGCCGAAACAGAAACATATAACTGCTACAAAGACTACATACCGAAAAGCACAAGGAAGTCACTTAAGTGGAGATGTTGTCACGCAAATATATTATGTTAATCTGCTGAAAAGATAAGCCTTCCCTCAAAAGTAAATGAAGTCAAGCCAACCGACGAGATTCAGGAGACCACAGACTGTCAACGCAGCCAAGGCAGTTCGGGGGACAAAGTATAAGTTGTTGACCATCTGAACGTAGATGATGAACTGGCGCAAAGAACAAGTTCCACGGGATAGGGCGCCAACCTGATCCCAACCCCCAACCTGGAGGACCAGGAGACTGAAGTTTGTCTGGCCGCGTCGACCCGTTGACCCCTGCAGGTAGGGACTGATGTGTGCGAACACACAACAGTGATGCCCGCCCGAACGAGCCCACGGAACTACGAAGGCACGCAAGCCATCACACCACGGCAAGGTCCAGTCTCATTGTGATGGAATTTCAACGAAAAGCTGATTCTCCTCTCCCTTATGCATACCAACTAACGATCTGACGCAAATGAAACGGGATATGGATTAAATCAATCATAAGCCGTACAGGAGAAAAGAATTAGTTATCTTATGTTCTACCTTATTTAGTGAGCACGCAGTGGAAGCGAACCTGGACACGAGGATACCACGAACAAATACATAAGGATCACTCAAGACACCGAACCGTCGCATCTGCTTTCGCCAAGAGAAGAGTACGTTCACATCAGAAAAGATAAATGTAACGTACACAAGCAGGTCTGAAAAGTGAATGAGTTCGGCTCATTCTTAGGTTTCATGAAAGAACTAAGGATCACCACTTAGCATGTGGGAGTTAGTCTGGGTCTCGCTGCGCGTAACTTGGCACATCATGTGATATAAACATCGATAATGCGTGTGACTCACATCTGGCTCAATCGTGGAATCGGGGGTCACACTGGTCAAGGGAACATTGATGTCCGGTCGAACAATGGCTGGCACGGCCATTTCGAATTTGCAATGGTCTTCAGAGACTTCCTCCAGAAACTCCTAAGAGCGAGAAACAAGACAAAAATGGTGATATCACGTTCAAGCGCAACTTCAACTTCACAAAATACAACGATATGTGCGGCTGAGATTAGACTCACCCATTTCGTTGAATGGAACATTTTCAGGTCCAATGGGTCACCAGATAGAACACCCTCAATGCGGGTCAAAGAGTGACACGAGGCCATTGCTTCTAATAACGGACCGTGTTCGAATTCGCTCGGGTTCATCTGAGGTTCGCCAAAGTTTCCCTGATTGTTCGGTACTACACCCCATAGGTCCATTCCATCTTCGGTTAGAGTGCCCGTCTATTCAACCATGGACGGAAGAGTCGAAAAGTTAGGTGAACTTCGCAAACTGTATGACGTATCAGACAACAATGGTCTTGCTGGTGATTGCGTAAATAGTAAATCGGGATAGGTCGATCATCGAGTCTGACAACATCAAACTTACCTTGTCAAAGCAAGCGACATTAATCACACCGCACACATTGATCGCGGAAGGATTTATGCAGTAGATATCATTATATCGAAGGCGACGTTGAGCGAACACAATAGCGACGGTCATGGCCACAGGAAGAGCCGGCGGTACAACGATCGTGATCAGATCAAGTGCGCGCAAAACAATTTGCCGTGTTTCAACACCAGACCGATGCTACAATGCATGAGAATAAACAAGCAAAGAAACATAGTGTACCCGAACGTGAAAATCACGACACATCTAGAGTTCATTTGGCCCCAACGTTCTCTCAGCGAATTCAGATATAGGTTAAATATGGTACAGCTCATTAATGAGGGCGCATTTGACAGAAATTATGTGCGGCATTACGACAAGTTTGTGTACAAAAATAGCAGTAGCAGGTCTAGATACAGAAAAACTGTTCACGTCACTCCCGGTTAATCGACCAACTGTGTTACCGTTGCCAACACAAAGCAAAGCACAGCCAGTAGAGGCTTGGTCTTAAGTCTTGTGAAGGCGTCAAAAAGAGGACTCATTGAAAAACGCTGAAATAACTCTAATCTGTCATGCGTTTTAAGCATAGGATACTGAGGGAACCAGACGGTTGTACACTCCCAAATATCCTAAGATAAACCAGGTACGACAATTAGACCAAACTAATCCATGACAAAGAATGTAGTAAGCGTACTCAATGTAACGAACTTTGTATCATGTGCAGCAGACGTTACGACGTCGCAGTCCAGCAAAGGTGAACGAAAAATGAACGCAGCAACCGATAGATCAATCGTTAGAGATCGTAATGGTCTCCAAAACAGAATAGGTTGGAGGAGGTGGCGGATGGTCAGACTACGTGAGATTAAGTGTTACTGTTGTCTGACAGGGTAGTTTGCAAGAAAACCACAGTTAAGGGTATGGGGCAGTGAAGATTACGATCAAGATCACAGCCACCATCGCAAATTCAAATTGATGCACAACTGTCTATGAAAAAAGAACATACGGTACTAGGCAACCAAAAAAGATACGAGATGACACCTAATTGATGAAACAGAAACGTCTAAACATGAAGATGCCCCACAAACAGGCAACCGAGTCAGAATTGAGGGCCGATATCTTCACTATAATGCATTTCGGTAGTACCACGCATTTTTAAAGATATTACGCCCAGAAAATAATATGAACGTATGTTCGCATACGCCCGGATCGTCAAACAATGGTTGCCATCGGAAGGACCCCACTGATGCAGTGTTAAACACCACGGCTAACTGAACGACTCCACAAATTTCTCAAAAACACAGGTGGTCATGTAAACCAGACCCAGCTATCAAAGTCTATGTATCCTTGGAGATCGAGAATATGACTTCGCATCGCGTTCCTTACCGAATATCCACTTTCTTGCTAACCCGACAGTGATGGCCGATGCGAACGACTGAACGTAGGTATAGACAGTTGGTTCACTTCTTCTTTAGGTGATTACAATTCCCAGCCGTATAGTATGGGAACACAGCTCATGAAGTCGCCCTATATGCGTGAACCTTGAGACGTTTCAGATTAGTGAGTACCGTACTGCTTTACGAAATATAAGCTTATATTTCACTTCTTATACTTCCGCTGAAGTTGATGCAACTTTCTGACCAGCGAAAGACCTCCACAACCTCACTACCTCGCACAAAATCTAAGTAATCACAATGGCCTTGCAGAAACAATTTCTATTTTGGGAGTTAGAAGCACATTCTGAAGTATTTTAAATCGGTCGTGACACAACACGACAACGTGTATAAGTTGTTAAAGAGCAGCATATTCAGGATGATTCAGCCTTCAGACAGGCAAGGGGTAAACGAGAACATTCTGTGAGTGCCGCTGACAGTTTGTAGATGTTTTGTGTTTACCAAAGTTGAACGAAACTGGTAGAAAGTTCCCACGCGCTCCTTCTCAGACTTGAATTTGCCAGGCTGTTCGCTGCAGACCCTTATATGAGCTCGAGCATGAAAACAGAGAAACGATAAGTTTAGCAAACCCCCGTGCTTAGGCTACTCGAGAATATATACGGATTCATCGAATCGGAAGAATCGATGTAATGAAGAGAAACGGCAATCGCTAATCGGCGGGAAATAGGACGCTGTTCCAAAAGTTAACAACAGGCAATAATCAAACCTACACATTTTTTAATAACGGATTGTGAATAACGCACCACAAGTGAGATATAACACTACATATTTTCCACACCCCTGATAGCTTTCTTCGAGAGTATCGCAAATGAAACAATAGTAAGAACGGGAGAAAGGTTGTATGGGGTACGCTGTAGTTAGATCAACGTGCGCCGTGCCAGAAGTGGCCAGACCTATATTGATACTCTGGCGAGGTGGTCGGTCATGTGTACTGTTTTGATCCGGCGGGCTATGCTGACTAGGACTCCAGTCCTGCCAGGTGCAACCTTGCCAGACATGCCAAAACAGAGCAGTCGAACGAAAAGCAGTTACACTCAAAGGATTGTATGTCGCACTACTAACCACATAGGACTGCCTAGGTATTAGGGCACGACCCTACGGGCATACAGCAGAACCATTTTTTATTGTTGCGGCACTGATGTTTCGCTTATCACGAAAAAGGGGGTTAGAAAAGGTACCCTCAAACAAAGAGTACTCCAATCACCCAAAGGTTGACCGTGACTGCCGGCGTATTATCCAGCACGGTCAAAAAATATACGATATCACTTAGAAGTCTGATGCAGCTTCAAATACATCCACTGCGCGCAAATGCTTAAAATCATCAAAGTCATCAATGTATTATGCACTGCGCACTCGAGCTAGGCAAGCCCATCGATGACCAGTGAGTCAGACTCTTAAATCATTGTATCAAGACAATGAGAAGCAGAAGTGGCTCTGGAGCTCAAGTTATTAAGGCGTAATAAGGCACCTGGTCCAGACCTCCACTCTTCTTCTCTTTTCAGGGATGGTGGCCA
>JTDE01001795.1:45842-62053 GCA_014338405.1 Paragonimus skrjabini miyazakii | reverse complement strand
TTCGTCAGTAGTGCATATCCTCGCTACAGCCGGAACTAGAACCAAGACCACGCTGTTCGTGAGGCAACCGTGTTTACCACTGCGCCATTGACTACTCATCAGTAACTTGTAATTTCGTCGGCGCGGTTGATTCAGTGAATATCAAGAATTAAAAAAATGGTTCCCTTAGAGGTAACTTCGTTAACAGAAACTATCGATTACCTGTGCGCTCACATCGAAAACAGACAAATCAACGTCGGCATTTCTATCGCCAAACTAAAAGAGCTACGTCCAATTCAATTAAATGGAAAGCTCCATAGACAGTGAGATGGCGTAGTAATAGGCTCTCCGTTGGGTCCGTTGCTCGCAGACATATTCATGGCCAAACTAGAAACCAACGAACTACGTCATGTCGTCGATAACTGCTGTCTCTATAGAAGCCATGTAGAGGACATTTTGTTTGATGAACGACAAAGATGATAAACGGTCTCTACTAGCAGATTTCAGTCAGATGCACCCAAATATCACAGTTACTATCGAATTAGATACGAATAACCAACTATCATTCCTAGATGTTGTCATGCTCCGTAGAATTGATGGGTCAGTTCAAAGAGCAGTTCATAGGAGAAAAAGAAACGTGGACTGGCCAGTACACGCACTTCCTCAGATTTGTTCTGTTGAAGTATAAGCGGAATTTGGTTTGCTGCTTAACAAGCAGAGCCAAAAGGACATGCACGTCAGATACACTATCGGATGGATTCCAACACATTCGAGATGTGCTAAGTCAGAATGAATATCCGCAAGGATTTCTGGACAGGAACATGCAACCAAAAGTGAGGCATGAAATTGTTCAGACGGTGGATAAAAAGCCTATCTTTATCACCATATCATACAAGAGGGAAGCTACCAGTGAAATTATCACCCGCCGAGTTTGTAATGCAGTCTACAGTGCCTATCCTGCAGCACGGATCATCTTACCGTTCAATACCTGCCCGGTACTGGTGCCACACTTCAAAGATAGTTTACCTAGGTCTTCTTCGTCTTTTTGTGTTGATCCTCTCACCTGTTGTTATCAAGTTGGTTAGGTTGGGAGAACCACAAGGCGGCTGTCAGAAAGGATTCGTGAACACCTGCTAAAATGGCCTCACAGTGGTTCGATGAAGCCCATTTCCAGTGCAATCGGTTCTCATCTAATCGACACTGGCCATCAAACTGAGCCGGATGAAGCCTTTCGAGTCATCTACAACGTTCGCCAAGCCCACTCCAGAGCTGTCAGATTGCGACTGTTATCAACGGCTGAGGCAATTGCCATCAGACTCTACAACCCCTGTATGTGTGCCCAAAAACAGTTCATGCAAGCCTTACACTTATCTTAGCCAACTATTCCACAACCACTTGAAACCCAAGCGCAGGTGTGAACCAGCTGACACTGCCAAATGCAAGTCTCACGGCAGGCACGAGTGATAATGCCACACATTCAGTAACGCTCCTACTCCCTCCAGCAGGCTGTGATCCGCCCCATGTCCATGATTCTAATGACCTATTTGACTTGCTCCAATTTTTCATATATAAAACGGATGTACCCTATATAATTGTAAAAAGCCCGATGAGAATTACCGAAAACAGCTGTCAGCATAACTGACTTCTTATGAATTCTATGAGAATCTGGAAACGATTGAAACACAAGTTTAACAAGTCGCCCAAAACTGTTTGACTGCATCCGCACCAAATTTGTTGCGAATAATGTGTAAAACTTACAAATCCCAGTCTGGAACGAAACTCGGCTTGTTCTTCTCAAGTGTCTGACTAGCACAAAGTAACCAATGACAGACTCAGCAACTTTAGTTAGTATTTGGGTGAAACAAAAATCCTAATTATTTTCTCAACGGCTCAGCACATACGGACTTACTCAATTACGCGTACTAGCTGAAACAGCGTAGAAAACTCGAACGCTTCACGCCCTTCGTCGAGAAGTGTAGGTACAGGTTCACCTGGGTCAGCAGCCCTATTACGTTTAGGAGCCGAAATATGATCAGTGATCTTGGTTTTGGTAAATGGCTTTTAATCTAATTTATCACGACTGCATAGTAGTTATATATCACCGCGAACCACTGGTATATTGTTGTTCTTGATTATTCTGATGATGATAAATTTGTCAGTTAGGTCATGACATTACAGACACTGCGCTGCGATACAGTGGAAGCAGAAAGTTAGCTAAATTGGCTTCAATGATAGGCCCACCGGCTCAACTCATTGAAAATGTTATGGATGAATGTGTCATCTAGGTCAGTGGCTCGGATAAGCACAGCTAACCAGCTTCTAAGTCATTAACTTTATCGGTTAGTCGAGCCTCTCGGTCAGCTTTTTAAGGATAGCTTTAATGAAATTGTTCCGTCTACAGCCTGAGTAATCCATCTGGCACCCAACAACCCCAAAGGCCATTCTGAAGATTACTGTGCCGCAAATAACACAAGCAACAATGTGGAATACCAATGGAACTTGCGTTCAGTAACAGTTTGGATCCGCTTGTATTCTAGGATGGTTTGATAAATGTATCCCAACCAGTCGTTTCTATCGGAGAGGTCACCGTCCAATGAGGTGAAGAAGAGAGTAACAGTGCATCAGTCTATGGTCTGAATCTAGAAACGTGTTCCAGTAAGATCAACAGTACTGAAAGAAACCATATCACAGAAACAGAACAGAAACGTGCTCTATCTGATGTCAGGGCTTATCATAAGAAGTAGGACGTCCAGTTGAGCAATGACGCGGACAATACCAAAAACTAGAATTGATCAACACTAGCTTATGTTTGGCATATAGATACGACAGCCGCCTTTCGTTCTCCAGGCGTCCCAACACCAGCCCAGACACCTCAGCTAAACGAGACTCGGTGTCGTTAAGTCAGCCAACTTGAGTGCTCATATACTCGCCCAAACCGTTCGATCTACAAAGAGCAGATATATATGAGCAAAAGAAAGCCTTTACATTGTGTTTACTGTAAGAAATGGGGGGCCTAAGCAGAGGAGAAAAGTTTTTAGGCGGCTTGCTGTCTAGAGTCAGTTGCAACAGTCAACCAAGTGAGTGGCACAAGGCTTACTGCCTATCAGACTTCAACATATCAGTGGAACTGCAGCGAATGAATAGGGGCCAACACTTATGCCAGCTCGTCCAACCGTGGTGGCCACGAAATCGACGGGTATCAAGTAGACAGAACAGGTGGCGTCAGTTCAGTGCGTTGACAACTGTCCTAAGTGTTCATCTCAGCAACGAAACAGACGTCGACTTTCAATGAATTAAACACCACGACGAGGGCAGGTCGGTTACTTAGCAGTTTTCAAGTGCAAATGTTGAAAACACATTAACTGTGCTTTTGGCCTAAGCAGGGGACAATGGGAATCAGAGGTTGGTCAGTAAGGGATGGGACATCAAAATCGTTTAACTACGATCGGCTGTTTGTGTGTATGATATGTAGAAGAATTAGTGTAAACACGGGCTGGGGCAGATAAAAGCGAAATGGAACGAGACAGTGAAAGAAAGGTCATTAACAACAGCAGCGCAATTTTGCCTATCCACTATGCTGGATGGGGCAGCCAAAGTTACTCAGTTCACATTGAATAGACAGGTGGGTTATGCGAGTAGTTTTGGGGTAGACTTTCTCACTAATATCTGGGCTAGAAATATCTCCAAAAAGCTTAGACCTAAAAAGAACGACTGGGACTCTCGATTGTAGCCGTACCACGAGACAATAGCTGAGTAACATTGGACTAGAAAATCGTGTAGTGCTTTCGGAAGTAAGAGCGGGCTTTCTTCCAACCCTTAAAGTGCATGTGCACGCATCTGATTTCTCACACGTAGCACACTATCTTCTTAGCTCCGACATTCTTGCAGATGATTTCATCATGGATCTGAAGTGACACGTTTAATAAACATCCTGTCCGTTGAGGATACAGTTGTGTAAATGTTAAGTATTCACCTTTCGAAGTGCATAAAAGAGTTTCTTGACTTAATCAGGAGTTGGTAGTTCATTACGTCTGCACGTTCAACAAAAATCACTCGGCTGGCGTGACCACTGAATCGTCCAGTTTGAATAATGTAGGTGCGCAAAGTGGGTAAACAGTTCGATGTGAAGACTGCAAGTAAGCACTTTCACGAACACCTCACAAAACCTTGCAACCAGGTATTTTTTATCCGAGTGGGTAGGTTAAGACACAAGTTGTGAAATAAGCCTCATTTCTTTCCTACTATCACCAAAGCAGAAATAATCTGTGGATGTACATATGACAGTAAAGCAACGATATCAACCGCCGGTATGTTATTGTCAATGAATACATGTGGAACTATGGTTTTCAGAATTACGTCACAGGGTCCGGAATGCGACTAGGCGGATGCTCATTGACGCACCATTATTAGAAAACCAAGGGTAGCGAAACATGATTGTTAGAATGACGTATCGGCAGATTGAGTATCGGTGGGAAAAGCAATGGCGCTGTAGGATACTATGGGCGGTTTTCAAAAAATTGGTGACCCGACGAAAAAAATTGATGATCCAAAGGTAACTGGGGAAATCAGAGATTGTAGTATACACAGAGCTAGCCATAAACTACCAAAAAACATATATGGGGCAAAAGCACATGCATGAAAAGAAAACCCTACCATAAGAAAGACAGACACGACGAATCCCACAAGCGACAGACCACCCAACGCAGCTACAAATTTCAATGCATCTTGAGTAAACTTGAACTTCATCGGTTTGGGATAGAGTATTGAACGGACCAGTTCACCTTTCGCAGTACGAAATCCAGTCCGAACGACCATTGCCATCACACGTTCGTTTACGTAGTTTCGTGTCTGAATGACGGATGTCCCGCCGAACAGAACGTGTCTCGCCAAGGAACGAAGACTGAAAACGCCGTCGCAACGCTGACGGTCAGGCAGTGGGGTTTTTGTTACTGGTACACTTTCGCCTAATTCGGATAAGAGACGGGAATACAAGTAGTCAGAGTGATAATATCGGTAAACAAAAAGAGTCTCCGCAGAATGACAAAAAGCCCCAATGAACTCTAGTGGCACACTCCCTGATCTGGTTAACTAAAAAATTCACAATGCACCCAAACTAATGAGATCGCAGGGACGATCGAAGATATTTCAAGCTTATGAGGAAAATCGAATGTAATATTATAATAATATGGAAATTACTTTTGAAACCCGGTAGAACGATGACAGAGCATTGAAAAACACGTCCAAGTCAATGCAGATGTGTCAGCATTCTAACGACAGAACGGTAAGTAGGAAACATCGCTGAGTATCACACGATAAACGGATTCATTAAATATAGGCACTATGATGAAGTAACACTAGACACACAACAGTGTTGCGTTTTCAGTATCCGATAGTCTCTCAACAGACAAATTATGGCGAATTACAAATTCATTCGAATGTTAAACGTAGACATGGATCAAATCAGTTCAAACCCGATAAGGGAGCGTAGCTCGATCCCACCTGGTTCTGAAAATAATGACGACCGTCGCGAACTCAAACGCAAGCTGGCTGAAAGCTTGCGCGAAGACTGTGAGCACTATTTGGCTGAACAATCGAATGAGATGGAAAGAGCCTTTTATCAGGGAATAGCAGAGACCTTTCTTCCCTGATCCGTGGTTGTACTGGTCGTCGGGTCGATGTAAGTGGGACGATATGTGAAAAAGATGGTTCGCTTATTACCAGTCATCCGCGCCCAGTTGATAGGTGAACTGAAGATTTTGAAGAACAGTTCAGCTGGCCTGAACCAGATCATTTGGACGAAGGAATCCGG
Source organism: Paragonimus skrjabini miyazakii (assembly GCA_014338405.1). Taxonomy (NCBI): domain Eukaryota; kingdom Metazoa; phylum Platyhelminthes; class Trematoda; order Plagiorchiida; family Troglotrematidae; genus Paragonimus; species Paragonimus skrjabini miyazakii. The sequence continues at coordinate 56,265 of JTDE01001795.1, read as the reverse complement.
ATGGTCAGTTATTGCGTTCTAGACGGTCTTCCGTCGGAAGCAGAAGTGGCTCTGGAGCTCAAGTTATTAAGGCGTAATAAGGCACCTGGTCCAGACCTCCACTCTTCTTCTCTTTTCAGGGATGGTGGCCAGAAGTTGATATCAGAACTGACAAAACTTTTCCGGACGATCTGAGAGACTGAAGGAGTACCTCATGATTGGTGCCTATCAACAGTCATTCCCGTTTTCAAAAAGGGAACCGGAACTCTATGTGACAAACATAGGCATCAATCTAGTGTTTGTTGCGTCCAAGTTACTTACTGGTCTCATTTTACGTCGTCTCACTAAGCCCAGAGAAAGCCAGATACGCGAAGAACAGACAGGATTCCGATCCGGTCGGGCGTGCGTTGATCACATTTTACCTTGCGACGGATCTTGGAACATCGGCACTGTTACAGACGGCCGACAGTCGTGGTCGTTTTGGACCTAAAGGCTGCTTTCGATTCAGTTGCACATTCTCTGGAGCTGCCTTCTCCGCAAGGGAGTACGAGAGAAATACGTAAATCTACTGAGATCACTGTATGCCCGCTCTGCAAGCAGAGTGAGAGTTTATGGACAACTATTTCGGGCCTTCATCACTTCTAGTGATGTTCGTCAAGGGTGTCCGATTTCCCCCTTCCTGTTCAATTTTGTCATAGACGACATTCCGGAGGGTGCGCTTGAGCAGTCCAGTGAACTTGGCAATGAGTTTCCTCCTGGCGATAGATTGACCGATCTGGAGTACGCGGATGACATTGTCTTACTTAGCCCCTCTGGCGAAAACATGCAGACCATGCTGGACAAAGCGAGTGACCAGGCTGGTTTGTATGAAATGCACTTCGCACCTTCAAAGTGCAAAGTGCTGCTTCAAGACTGGGGCATTCCCACTCCTACTTTCTTCATTGCAAGTAATCCGTTTGAGACTGTGGACAGTTTCACATATTTGGGTAGCACTATCTCGTCAGCCTGCAATATTGCTGATGAGATATCAGCAAGGATAGCAAAGGCACGCGTCGCCTATTTCAAACCGCGTCATCTGTGGCCTCGAAAAGACGTCCGGTTGTCGCCGAAAGGAAGGGTATATAATGCCTGTGTGCGTTCCAGTTTGCTCTATGGTTCGGAAACGTGGCCCGTTCACAAGGAAGATATCAACAGGCTTGCTGTGTTTTACCATCGTTGTCTCCGCCAATTGGCCCATATTAAATGGACTGATCGCGTGAGCAATGTGGTTGTTCGCCAGCACGTATTCCGAAACCTTTGGGCTGCGCGACCAATTGGTCGACTAATTACGGTACACAGCTTCCGATGGTTGGGTTACGTACTCCGTATGTCATCTGATCGTTTACCGTACCGGGTATTATATACTGAGGCCACCAACAGTTGGGTTGAACCGCTTGGTTGTTGTGGGTTAACGTTGTTACGGAGTATTTGGACGTTTCCTGTTCCCTTGTGCGCTGTGTGTCGGTTTTGTCTGCCTGGGTGGTGTGCTCGTGCTGATTGTGATCTCTGGTTTGTTTCGTGGTCCGTGATGGGGTTATTTGGCATTTCGTGTGGTACGTATTTGCGTATGTTGTTTTGGTGTTTTCGTGTCTTTTTTCTACCATTTTGTTCGCTTACTTGGTTTAGTGGCTAGGTAGTTAAGGTCTGTATCGGGCTTTGTTGGCTTTTCGGTTTCCTTTCATCCGTGGTTGGCGTCAGCTTAGTTTTTTTTATACAATTTGCGTTTTGCAGTATCCCTTGAAGGTCCCCCCTGTCTATTGGCTGTCTTATGCTGGTCGGCCCGTTCTTGGTCGGTCTCCACAGTGGTTTTTGGAGTGGGTTGCGTGGTTGACGTTGTGAAGTTGTTCCGTATAGTTTTCCATAATTGGGGTCTGGGCCTGTTGGTGTTTGGTGTGTGAGTGTTGATCTAACTGCTTTTGTTAGTTTTGTGTACATTTCGGGTGTTTCCTTATTTCTTTTTTTTTGGGTGGGGCTTGTTGTTTTCTTGGCGGGTGTATGGTCGTTACGCTGTGGTTGGTTTTTTCACGTGTTGTGTACCTTTTGTTAGTTTTACGTTGGCGGGTGATGTGGTTTATTGTACGTGTTCACATCTCTTGATCTTTCTTCTCTCTGTTTTGACTTCTCGTTATGTATGCTTCTTGGTGTCGTGGCTCGTCGCCGTGGGTAGTGGGTTTCCTGGCCCGCGTCCACTGTGCATTGATCCTATTTCTTTTGTCAGTTGTTTTTCTTTTCGTTTTGCACATCCTTCCCGATTGATCGTCGCTTTGGTCTTCCCCTTGGCTTTTTTGTTGGCGGCTTTCTGGCGGAGGCACTGGGGTCGGGTTTCGGTGTGTTTATATTTCTTTTGTGGTTGATTTGCTCGGTTTTGTGGTCCCTAGCACCAAGCTGCTTGTGTTCGTGCGTTGTCCGTTTTTCCTTTTGTGGCCTTGCGTACTTCTTTGTGATTTGTCATTTCGTGGGCGTGGTTGATTGCGTTAAGTGCTTTCGCTGTCTTCGTGGATACCTAGTCAGCAATATTACCATCGGACGAGATGACAATACCCAGACAGGCGAAGCGATCGAAATCCTACAGCTGCCTGCCAACGGTAACAAAGACAGGGTCGATATCAGCCCAATCTTGCGATAACATTTTACACTTTGAAGATGCATAGCACACATACAAGCTATATCATTTGACAAACACATGCATTATATACCCTTCCTTTCGGCAAAAATCGGATATCTTTTCGACGCCACAGGTGACACAAGTTGGCAAAGGCAACTCGATAAAGCGATAAATCGGGTAGGAGTGGGAGTTTCTCCGTCTTGAAGCAACACGTTGCACTTTGATGATGCGAAGCGCATTTCATACAAACCAGCCCGGTTACTCACCTTGCTCAGCATGGTCCACAGGTCTTCGGCAGAGGGGCTAAGTAGAACAGTGCCATACGCATGTATGTCACGTATGTTTTTAACTGACAAAGCAAGCAGTGAGATACGTAACGGTTGGCAGTGACTAGCGAAACGATATCCAGCTCAACAGCTTTGCTAGGTCTAACTTCAAACAGGAGGCTTAGAACAACTTCGTGTACCACAACAGTCAACTCTGCGTCCGTATTGAAAAGATGGGTGATGTGCCGATGATGAGGCATATCGTCAGAGCAAAAACATTAGTTTTCCGGTCACCTTTAACATTTGTACATATGAAGATCCGATATTAACCCACTCAACTAGTCATTCAGAAGGAGCACTCTTGTTCTAACACTAACTCTGAAGATTCCGTTCATCGTATCTATCAGACTAGCATGAAAAATAGTTAGTTACCTATTATTATATTTCCATCAAGTACTGCATATCTCACCGCGTTAGAAATACCACTAACATCGTTTCTTTCGCGTTGATGACAACTCGGAGAAGGCATTTTGTGGGGATATTTGTGACTCTAATACTGTTTAGCTAGTTCAACAACACTTTACTTGTCAATGATTTATTGAAAACGATCTGACGACCCAAACAGATGAGATTGCTAGATTGTCAAGTCACCTAATTTGCTTTATTGTATGGTAGCATTATTCTTTAGAATTTCGAGTTGTTCACTTGTAGCTGAACACTTTAACAGAGAACCGTAAACTGTGTAGTTCAGCAACAGCAATGTTACTGCTTTAATATTCATGGGCTGACCCACGAAGACTTCAATGATTTCACACGTCACATGACACATCGGCATTCAGAGGCACAGTTACACAGAGTAGTTATCATGGTTAGCAGTGATGTAAGTTGTTTTACAATCAAATGATCACGGATGCGATATACCACCTCCCACGTTGTCAACAAAACGCCTCCGTTTGACGTGATCAATAAACCAAGGCACCAATAATAAAGGACTGTGGCCTAACGTGTGCACGCAATTTGGACACTACTCCGTATGTGGAGTTACCGAAGCAGCCATCAAAAACATACTTTGCAGCGAAAGGTAGAATTCTGATCCGGATAAGCGCATTGCTCGGACGACCTACTTGAAGTCTCTGATTTAGAATAGAGCAGATCTCTAAGCTTAGACTACTTAATTACACGTCTCTGCAGTCTCTGACTGTGTTTCACAGAAATTAGCGTGGCATACAGATCAGTGAGAAAAGAAGATATATCAAACAGATCAAAGACCGAGACACAGTCTAGTAGTTAAAAGTAAAGCAGTTCAGACTGCGATAGCGTCACAGTTTGTAACAATTGGAAATTGCTAACATGCGGACAATTAGCAGAGTAAATGCAGACGCAAACCACAAAAGTGCGAAAAACTAATAAAGTCGTCGTTTCCTGTTCCACATTCGATGGACACTCTATAGCTACTGTAACGAGAAACCAATGAAGGTTAACAAGTACACACGGATAACAATAAGCTGTGACAACAGCAGTTAGTCTGATCAAATCGATGAGCGCACCGAAACGATCGAAATCGACCTGTTCTCAGAGGGTGATGCAAGCACAAAATGAACACAGCTGCCGAACAATCACGGACCAAATGCAGATATGACGGAAACAAATCGTGGGTCTACGTGATGATCCCTGCGATTGGTCAAAATTCAGGTCATTGATGAGATCGACGCATTATTGATCACAACAACACATCAGTCAGCGCAGTATAACTCTGCAACATAACGACTTAACCGAAAGAGAGACATGTTAAATTGGATTGACACTTTTAAGTTCATCTGTCCTAACCATCAACCAACCAAAAAGGCGAGATTTATCATAAAACGGGACCAAATACATCCGCAACTTTGAACTTCCTTCAGGTTGAATGTGCCTTTAGGAATTCTATCATGTAGTGCAACAACATTGGAAATTAACTTGATAGGATGCTGCATGGATTAAAAAATTAGGGTGTGAGGCGCTTTGTAACGGTGATTTTTACGAGACTGCACAAAAAATGTCTTCCTGTTTACTCCAAAACAATGAAGAGGATACGTACAGTACAGATATTATTGATACGCTATCAGAACCAGAATAATGAAGCAATCGACTGGGAAAACCCGTTAACAGATCAAAGTTCGGAGTCCACACTATAAGATAATGTTAAAATTTTAAACCGTCCACGACTGGAACAGTTAGAGATAACCAGATCTACTATTCGAACGACCTAAAGTCCATGACGCCCTAGGTTTCCATCCAAATTAACTACAAATCGGGTGCAGCACGACGGTAACGAGGCTTCGCAAAGGTGTCAGTGAGACGTGAAAGACCAGTTGAAACAGGATCGACAGTCAAGGGTATGTTGAAAAGCAGGTACATTTCAAAGGAGAAACATTTCCATTGTTAGGAATTTTAGGAGCGTTTTTGCATGTATAAGCTATATGATTAGATCGGTGCAAGAAAACTGAGGCACCTGATAAAATGGAAACATTCGCGGGGTAGGAAATCTGATAGACCTGAGCGTGTATTCAACACAAAGCTTAATGGGAGAGTAGAGAAAGCCATGCAGCATGACATGAACAGGTGGACAAATGAACTGATGTATTCGAGTTATAGTCTACACGTATGACTCAAGAATAACGATAATATGACACAATGACGACCACTGTAGCCATAAATGCTTTATTCGGAAGACGCGAACAGTCCACGAAGACAAACTTAAAAGTTTTGTTTTATGCTGGGGTTTCAAATTATGGTTTGATCAACGTGTTGTCTTTTCCAGTCGACTTACGTAGTTTTTCAAATAAGGCTCTGTCAAATGGAGAGTGGCGCGTGTTCGAAGTAACGGACTCGAAGGCAAACAGCAGCATTAAGTAGAAGAAGGTCCAAACTATTGTCCTTAAAGGTAAATTATCTGAAGGTTTTGTTGTTCAAACAGTGAGTTGCGATTACAAAATATGAGTACAAAATACACAAGGTAAACAATGGACCAAAGAGCTGAAATGACTATTACTTTCACGAACTAAACTGCAGCTGAATGTCCCGTTATTGTTTTAAGTTAGACAAGGGTTGAGAAGACGACGTCGTGAGCTTCAGCCAAAGTGAATACTGCTGCACGTCTAGATAAAAAATTCAGTTATGCAGTGGTTAACGCGGCTGCCTGGTGCGAACATGGATCGATGGTTAAATCTCGGGCACAACAAAGATAGGCAAAACAGACGAGCGAAACCAGAAGCAAGTGCTTCTTCTTGAAAGGAGGCTGACGGAAAAAGCATGTGTGAATGCGAAAACCGCGATCAAAAACAGGTGATGATCATCTTATACTAACAAAGCTCCGGCTATTAATCAAAACGTTACTCGGATAGTTTAATGAACACCACGAATTCCACTCAACTAACTCTTCATCAGGAGACTGCTCACAGGAATCAACAGGATAGCCGTAGTCAAGAGGAATGAATAACCCGAACGCCGCCCACAGAATATTGAGGCTAAGCGTTTAGAAAGAACAACTCAGACGTGTCTAAAGAGGCAGCAGTGACACAATGGTCACTGCGGTTACCTCAGGAGACTGTTGCAGGACTATGAACAACACGCAAAATCTGAGTCAAGTACTTTTCGAAGTGAATCGATTCCTCGCGTGCAAAGGCTGCAATTAAATGTGAACGAATATGAATTCGCAGCCAGAGACATAATGGGCTCAGGAAAACCATCGTCCATACAATACAACAACATACAACTACAACTAGAAAGAACCTAATCAGAATAAGCAATTCAAGAATGTAACCGAAATGTCTCCATCAACACCTGGAAAGAAACTTACCTGTGAGAGTGCTCTCGTTGACAATACAATTCCCAGTCAGCACGAAGGCATCACAATGCATCATGCAACCCTTGCGTGGAATCTCGATCAGATCCCCAGGAACCAACTCAGTTGAGTCAACATCTTGAAATTCTGTGGACACAGAAAAAAGCAATCCATGTGATAAGTTAACATGGGACATACCACTAGATCACAAAAGGTCAACTGCACACTGTCAAGCAGCCATGCCTAGACAGCAGAGACAGTTAGAAGTCGAAATCCTGCGTAGCAAGTAGTCGGTTTCGTTGCCAAGCAGGTGCACTGAGCTCACAAGGCAAACGCACCATGAGATCATCATGGTTACAGTAAGCCAACCTCCATTCACCACAGAAAGGATGAACCTCGAATAGCCAATATATAAAAAAGTGAACAGTATACGAAGAAAAACCATCGTGACCGGCTAGGAAAATATTAATGAGGCCAACCAACGAAATGAGTGAAAAATTTTGAGGTGAGACTAAATAGTAAATGAGATTAAAGAAGATTACAAAAATGGAATTCAGTCTAAGGGATTAAAGTTCCTGCTGATCTATACACATCAGTGGCAGGTTTCCGTGCGTCTGATAGGGCATCCAATGAGCAGTGTAGTCGATCGCGTATTCCTGACATCTTGAATGAACCAATAAGAATTTAGATTACTACAAGCTACAGGAGGTGATAGAACAATTGAGTTGTATGGCCACGAGAGAGAAAATCAATTCTGATAGTTTGAAATAGTGTGAGACAGATCAACAGTAAGGCATGTACGTAACAGATGTTCAGTTAAGATGTGGACTTCAAGTCCCCTCTAATCGCTGGTGAACGTATGCCCAGTGAGACTACAGTCTGTAAGTGGAGACACGGAAGGAACAAAAACAGAAAAAGCAATTACGAACAATAAGTAGATGAGGACACTCAATAAGGAACAAAGTAGATGAAAGAATGTAAATCTAAGGTGTAGAAATATCCTCCTAGATCCTAAAAATAGGTCCATTTAGGTGCACAGCAGCAGAAACCATTAACGGTACGGAGTTTGTCTACAGAGGACAAAGTTTACAAAAAACGGAGCAGATGAAAGTCCATTTAAGGAGGGACAAATAATTTTGTCTCACTGTGTTTAATGAGTAGATGGGCCGAGACAGTTCTAATCGCTAGTACGTAGCCATGTGAAATAGAAAACGTACGACGACTGGCCCATAGAAAACCACATTTCAATCGTCAAATGTTGTTGAACGTGCAACTGCTGTCAAAACTGAACTCAGCAACTTCTGTGCACGATACAATAACATGTAACATCCTTACGTGAAGATGAACATAAAGGATTGCCGTCCATATCTAAAAAACTATGCAAACTTTAGTGAAAACTTCCAGAGATGAGCTACTTCTGGAGTAATGCGGCACGGTACGAAATCTGCCCTGGAGAAATTGGATGCATTCACAATAAACCAGAAACTTCTGCACACACTGAGTCATCTACTAGTAGACACCCTTCCTTTAATCACGATGGGATTCTGAAGGAATCAGTGTTTTAAACCTCTGTTTCACACGGGCAAGTTACTTGCGAAAAGAACATAGCAACATTTAGGGAGGGAGGGTCACTCTAGAAATCACCTTCTAACTGGTCGGTCATAACTAGGTCGGCTGAGATGTTCAAAACTGTAATCGATCGAGGCATGTCCGAAGGCCAGCCAGATCTACAACCATTAGCTCATCTCTCAGTCACCCACTCACAATTCATCAGATGTTTGTCTGTTGTGTCAGTATGGTGCTTCAGTGCTAGTGCCGATGATCTTCGTTTCAACCTGCGCAAGTGTATTTTTACACTCATGAGTAGTCAGAAAAGCTTATTCTCCGACTAACACAGATGCCCATGGAGCGATTCATCCCGTGAATGGAATTAAAACAAAAGCAAACACAGTCATGTGAATGAAAATGGCCGTAGGCACAGTCACACAGACAAGGCCAAATTGAAGCATATAACCAACACCATGAGAAGATCGATGAAACCGTAAACGGAGATGATACGATCTGACAAAAATGTGTTCACCCTGTTGTGGTCAGCTGAACTTGAGCGAATACTATTCAGATGCTAGAACCAATGTTCGGAATTTCGAAGATATAAGGGACCAGCGAGCAAAGTAGTCGAGGACCGCCGGTATGGAAAAGATGGATTAGCAATGGACAGTGAACGGACCAAACGGTCATCAACCAATTCCAACACACAAGAGTCAGTCTTTTAAATACAATCAAAAGCAGCAAATCAACAGACATTTACGGAGTTACGAACACACGGATATAAAATGGATGGCTCATTTGCGTTCTCATTGCGCCATGTAGCCTTAATCCGTACAGCCAAAGAGATAATCATCGTCATCATCATCATCACAGACAGCAATACATCAGTGGTTCCCAATGATGCTTAACTGCCATACAACCACGAAGAAGAAGAAAAGAAGGGGACGGAGAGGAACCTGACTAGTAAAAAAGTACATCTACGCTTATATTCAAATACTCAATATCAACGTATCTACACATTAGAAACAAACAACCGAACTGCAGGGGAAAGTAAGGCATCATCAGAAAAACATCTCCACGATGGTTTTCATTCACCCGCGTCCTAAAATGCACACACTTCACAGAAAACTCGGCCAAACAATGACAACATTCATACTACTGGGCTTCTTAATATGTGACCTAACAATCAAAGTCTGCGCAGATGTAAGGATTTAACGAAAGAACTCGATTGACAGTCACTATCAAATACCCGCTTCTTAACCTCCTCGTTGCTTACTCGCTGGTGCCACCCAACAACAGCGATCGAACGAAAACATCGGTAGTCACATACTTTAAGACGGTCCACATCCTCTGCCTAGAACGGCCAAATTTCATGGCCGTAAGGTAACACAGCCAGCACTATCGCCTTATATACGCGACCCTTAGGCATCAGAGAGATACCTCCCTGTCGCCAGAGATGTACCAAATTGGCAAACATCGCCCTAGCCCTAGATATACGCGCTTCCATTGCATTCCCTACATTTTAACCACCGCCATTGATGCACCTTTCCAGATATACAAACCCACATGACTTCATTACTCAACATTAAACATACGTAATCACAATAATCTTGCAGATGCACTTTGCATTTTCAGGCTGCAAAGCGTATTCCGAAGCATTTAGCAGAACGCAAAATAGCGTTTAGCGAGGTTTATGCCACTTGAAAGTTGTCAAACAGCAACACCCAGTCGTCAACATAATCAACAGCAATCAGCCTTCCCCCAGGTAGGACGTCCGCGCCGACATCTTGTGACTGCCGGATACAACCTCTCATTATATCATTCATCACAAAACTAAACAAAAATGGTGAAAGGGGAAAGCCTTGACGAACGCCGCTCCTGGTGTTGAAGCTGTCAGACAGCTCACCATAAACCCTAACCTGAGCCGAAGTATGGGATTAAAGCGCCGACAGTATGTTCACATACTTGGTCGCTACATCCTTGCGTTTAAGTGACTCTAAAAGTGTAAAGCGATCCACCGAACCGAATGCACCTTTATAATCGACAAGTACGGTAACTGTTAGCCGGCGATACACATGACGCTTCTCCAGAATTTCACGAAGAGTAAAAATGTGATCAATGCATCCCCGGCAAGGGCGAAACCCTGCCTGTTCTTCCCCAATG
>JTDE01001795.1:20276-32734 GCA_014338405.1 Paragonimus skrjabini miyazakii | reverse complement strand
TGCTGTACGGTGTTCACAATACTTCGTAAACCGATCACCGGCCACAAGAAAAGGACATATATCAGTCGTTTGCGAAAGTTACAAACGGCGCATACTGGTGGAACAACTCCAATGAAACCAAATAAGTACGTAATGAATTGCTCTGCAGTACAGCTGAATTCAGCACAACTAGAAGCGTTAGCCTTAGATGCTGGGTATAAATTGCTATCGCATGAGCCTAGCCATATTGAGGTTGAAGCCCAGTGTGAGAATTTTATCGATCAACTGTGATCCTCAACCGACTAGTGCTGACAACCCCAGTTGGCTAAGAACTAAATTTACTGAAACACCAACTTATGGTTTTATCATGACTACAATCAACGGCCAGTGTGTTATCACAAAACAACACACGCAATCGTTGACAGAACTCAAGTCAAAAAAAAGCAATAATATTCAAGCCCCATAAGGGCTCTAGGGTCGTCGTTTTACACAAAGATGTGAATGTCTAGGAGTCATTGGTGGTAACCAAACGAAGTTTCAACGAATAGCGAGAATGGGCAATGTCATGGTCGGAGAAGACTCCGATTCTCCGAGAAACATTTCATTTGCCTTATAAAAGACCTAAAACGTTATTATTTTGGAAGAGGCCCAACTGCGAAAAAACTGGACTTCAGTTGAATTCGAACCAGCGACAGAAACAACATGCTCAAACGCAGAAAGTGTTCTAACAGCTGAACTACTAATCCACACTGGAAGCTCAGAAATGTCACATTTGGGTCTAGTTGTCCACTCAACCAACTGTGGAATATGGAATCCACCAACTGATCCAGGACGTATTAGTACAACAATTTTGATGTTTTCCGGTGACGCTGATGGATTCCCACGTGAACTGATCGAGAAATGCTGCTTGGGCAATCACTTTTCCGGATCACTTGGCGGAGTCCATATGACAGTTGCGTGGGTGGGTACTGAGATCAAAATGTGACATTTCTGAGCATCTGGCGTGACTACGTAGCTCAGCTGGTAGAGCATTTGCAGCGTCTGGGCATGTTGCATCTGTCGCTGACTCGAATTCAGTTGAAGTCAAGATTTTTCGCAATCCGGTCTTTTCTACATTATCAAATTTGTTAAAGCACTTGTAAATTATTAATTTAATTAAATTTCAAAGATTACGTAGGTCTCTGATTCTCCGCTTTTCACGAACGCTCCCAGCCTGATATTGTTATTTTTGACATCTCGCTTTCTGATTGGAACCCCGTCTCATTGGTTCACTTTTGATCTTGCTTTCTTATTGGTCACAAACCTTATGAACATGAAACAGTTCATGACCATGTGCCTTCCGGTCGAGCCGTATTGCAGGGTTCTCTTTAAATCAACCACGCGATCATGGACAGCTTGTTCAGTCATAACAGTTATCGAAACGGCAGAAGGCACACGACATCTGCAACTGTAGAATATGGATGAGGTAACGTTTCAATCCCTTAAATCCTATGGACCGTCAACAACTAAGTTCCATTGCCAGCAAAAGACGCATACGTCTGGGATGCCGCCTAGGCCAATTTTAATAATGACAAACTCTAAACACCATAAGTTGGCAAGCTGCCTGGTCGTAATTCTAACTCTACTAAAACAAAAATTTCAAGCACATTCGATTGAAGAATCTTTTCAGTTGATCAATGACTCAAACAAAATCTCACTTCCTAACGACGATCAGTCACAGCTCACAAATGCCTTGTTGTACGAAGCAAATGATTATGCTTATGTGCACGTCGAACTGAACCACATTAGGCTGTCACTCCCGACCAACATACTGGAAGAAACTTTGCAGCTCCGCGCTAAGAATGTTAACATTTTCGAGCAATCCCACCGTCAAACAGATGGAGTAACCACTAGATCTCATCCTAGCAAACATTTCCATGCTAAGAATTGAGCAAGCTTGTCACATTACAAGCATTACGTGGACGACACATCAATTCACATATTCATTCGATCTAAGCAGGTGACAGATAACCTGGTGCAACGTCTAAATAGTTGTCTGCCTAAACCGGAAGGTTGTATATGAACTTGAGGCCAACAACTGCCTGACATTTCTAGACATACTCCAAAGTCGCCGGAAGGATCGCTCGATTAGAAAAGCCGCCCACAGGAAATTCACGTGGTCCGGTCAACAGTTAAATGTCAATAGCTTCACACCGGTTCAACATAAACGAACACTAATGAACATGATGTTCATACGAGCAAGGCGAATCTGCACTCACAACAGTTTTGCGGAGGAAATAGACTTGGCCATTATTATTCTACAATCGAATGGTAAACTCTAAAAGATTCATGGAAAGGCACAGTAGACTAAAAGCAATATCCGAATAGTGGACTACTGTAGAAAAAAGAGGATCTACATAGGGCTGCCTTTTAAGGATGACTAACTCATGCATCAAACACGACAATTGAGAAATTCACTAAAACGAACATTAAATGCAACCGAACCCCGTGCAATCAAACGGACTTAGAAGCCAACAGTATTTCAAATCAAAAGAAATCAGCCTATCGGGTTTACCAAGTTATATGTACCTGAGGAGAAAGTTATACAGATAGAATCGAGAGACGCTGGAAATTCAGAATGAAGGGACATTTGTCTAAGTGAATGCAGTAGTCCGCGTTGCCGAATAACGATGATGTTGCTGAAACAATCAGTTACCTCATTCGCTGACCACATACTGATCATGTTATCGATCCACCCTGTGCATTCAGAATCCTGTTACTTAACGAGCCTACGTTTTCATAGCCTTATCTTGGTTCTCGTTTTGTATTTGAAAGTGTGTGTCCAATTTAACTCACCATTTGGTTAACTAGCTTCTTGAGCTAATTACTCTGACTTTCATTCGATATGGAATGTGATGAAAGCTGATTTAGAACAAGCTACCGGTGATCCCATAGGAGCTCAAGCACCCGTTCGCCTCGACACACCCGTGCACGGCTGTGACCAACCACATTCTACAGGAGGTAAAATCAATCAACAGACAAATCATGCCGTTTATCGTTACGAACAGCAGCACAAACATACACGACAGAGGTAGCCAGAAGAGAAGCATGCCCAAACTGATTCACAAGCACTAACCTCAGAAAGAAGCACCTTTGTGATTGGGGTAAGGTGAATGGCGATCTCGTTCGCTTCGTACAACGCCCGCCGAGATGAGACCACTGTTTCCGATAACGGTCGGACTGGAAATAATTTGGCGTAGGGCTGTCCACCAGATTCACTGAAGTAAAGTCGCATGATGAACAAAAGTGAAAAGCGTTAAAGCATGTCAAACTGAATATCAAATATGGATCTATGTTCATTCTTTTTGGCTATGCACAACAAGCAGGTAAAACAGCTGTCGTATTCGGGGTAACATAGAACATGTGAATATCGATGGTGTACGCCCGTACATCGGACAAGTCATTAGTAAATACGTTCACTTGTATGTGGGTCATCTACAGCTTATAACAAATAAACGCCCACTTTCAAAACCAATCATGTTATTGTCAGAGCGTGATATGATGCCTTTACGATATGGTTCTTCTCATTACAAAATGCCACCCTCTAAGCACGTTGACAACTAAGTTAGAAACCCCTGTAAATCAGAAATATGTCGATCGTGCACAGATGACCTTCACGAACACGTGATGTTAGCTGACCATCGATGTGCAACCTAAAATACAAACTAGACTGAGTGGATATCACAATGTGAATAGGCGGGGCACAAAAACAACGGATCAGGAAAAAGTAAAAGACAAATAGGAGAGGTCTCAGAAATTCAACTGAACCTTAAAAAAGACGTAGAGCATGGATGTGAAGAGCGTCTAACGAGGAAGGTCGATAGCCGTTGAGAAGGACGTGTGGAAAAACGCTGCACAAGGCAGGACAGAATTTGAACTGCAAGCAAACGTTTCGTCCGTGATTGAATAATGGTACACCGTGCACGCGACATCAACGGAGAATAATTATTGATTTCAAGAAGACAGCTGTAGTAAAGACATCTCCTTATTAGGTAAGAAACCTATGGAGCACCCATAAGACAAATAGGAAAGAGAGAAACAATACGCTTGCATTACTATTCAATTTGGCGAACTGCAACATCGGAAAGCACGAGCACGAATACTTAGTTAAAAGCAAGTCCAACAGAGTCGATGAGGGCATTGTGGAAGGTAGTGAAGCGATACTTCTTTCCCAGTAAACCAACCACAACAAACGAGAGAAAGCGATAGAAAGAAATACAAAATTAACCGGAATGCTAGTTCTAAAAGCAGAGACGCCTCTGCATCGATCCGAGACCAATTCTGCTAATCGTCCATAAGGAACCCGTTGGAAAGTCGCTAACTTTCAAGTGAACCGAACACTAACAGCATACCTACCAGTCCCTGAACCCAAATCAAGCACTGGTCACTAGGATGTCCGTGACAGCCTAACCTTGAAAGATACTTTGTGTGACAATCGATACGTTAGTATTCGCGAAACGTGTTCGAGTCACCGAACCCAGAGTAACAAAATCTACATGCAAGAGTTGACCATTGTGACAAAACACCAGCCAACAAAATCGCTCACTGGACAGTGAGCTTACTACACACGCACGATCCTATTGGTGATCGAAAATAGCCTTTGGGTATCAACCACATGAGCATGTCATTCCCAAGTTACAGAGAGATGCGCTTACTAAGCCGATATGTTTTGCTTCTCCCTGGAAGGTCGTCTCGCCGATGCACAGGTAGCGGAAAATCACGAATTCGACTAATGATCGCAACAATCAGTCCATCAGAAACGATACGACAATCTAGGTAAATGCTTTTGATCACTTTCAGTCTCATCAGCGACGGTGACGTTAGGTGTAAGCTCCTGTCAGTTGTGCAGCAGAAGTTGACACCACGCTGAGGCAAAGTACAGGCCGAGGAAACGAAACAATATCGCTAGTCAGTAGAGCATACCGTGTTCTGCTTATGACCTGATCGATATCGTCAACACATTAGAGATTAATCACGGGAAGCAGTTCACATATGAGTTGGAAATCGATCACCGCGAAGTTCACAATTTCGTACGAAACAAGGCTGAATAAGCGAGTATATGTCGGACAGCCTTGTGAACATCACTTGTGGAGCTCAGGAACAATCCACTACCTGCACTCATTTTGCTTAGAGTCTGGCAGGAAAGCAACTTGACTATGTCTACATACCTTTCAGGTACGCTTTTATTTGCGGGACAACGCCAGTGTGCTGCATCGTAAACTGGAAATAGGGCCCAGCAAACGTCGACAAACAACTCAGCGTTGGTCGTTCGTACGTGTGGCTGTGTTCCAGGAACACAGAGTGCGGAACTACCATCAATGTAGCCGAGGACCAAAGAAGAATCCGATCCGCTCTCCTTGTATTTGTTCTTCAAGTATTTCAGCCCACCAGCGAAAGCCGAAGACGGTCAGTATCACCGAAGTGATCGGAATCAGACTGAGTCTTCGGTGGTGGTTGGACCTATTACGAGAGCCTCTTATTAGAACCGAGATATGCCGTAAAATCACAGCCAGATTGAATGAGTTTTCTAGCCCAGACTGTCTTGTAGCAAAGCGACCAGTTGACTGATTAGGATAAGCCACCAACCTTATGCAGGATCGGAGAAGAGCAATATTGGCAGGGCATCATGTGGAATCTTATTTCTTGAGAAGCTGTGGATTTAGATAGAGATTAATTAACTATCGGCCAGGCAACACGTGCAGGACTGTGAGACGGAAGCGACAACACACACTTCCAATCGAATCGCTGTTCGCGTTGTATTCGTCGTAATTTCCACAGGTCCATCGCTGACCACGAAATGTCCAAATTTCATTGAGTGTTCTTACCGTCAGTAGCCCTAATGGCCTAGAATGACATCTGGTAGGTTCAAGACGCCGATTCTATTCCGATCGAGCATGCTGACCACTGGACCGATTAGTGATTTTGTGGGCTGGATTATAATCGCATTCAGTTAAAATTCAGCAGCCAGCATCAGAAAGTGGAAGAGAGCGGCGTGAGATACACAGTGGCGTCTACCTTACACACGAGAATGAAAATGTGTTTCCAACACGCTTCTACATCAGTAGGTGGTGGCCCTGCAAGCACAAAGCATCCATTCGGTAATTTTTCAGCCTCTAAGGTTCAGACAGCCGTTGCTGCTGCTGCTGTTGTTGCGAAGCTGTGTTAAAACGTAGAGCAAGTTTAGACAATGGTGTAGTGAAATTCTAAGGAGGCACAGAAAATATCGTCACCCATGGCTGACAAAGACGCAATTTACTTAGGGTGATCGCTGACTGAGTAAAGGCTGATAAACGACAACCATGATGATGATGATGATTGCGATGATGACAACCTGACGTTCAGACTGCTGGAAGCTGGTAATTGCTAAAAATAGGTTGTACTTTGCGCAAACTTGTAACAGACGTACACCACTGTTAGTTCAGCGAATGGCCACGAAATATTGACCATCTTGATTGTGTGCACTGGCAGTAAGTCTACTGACCTGCGCATTGAAATTCCCAGCAAAAATGACCACGATCATGTGTTGCCCGTACAGAGTCTGTCGGATGCTGACTACCCAGTCAGTGTAAGTAACCATAAAATGGCAAACGAAAATCGTGTATCTGAGTAGTTCTTTGCAAGTCTAACAAAGTATTTAACCTAGCGCCACAATGCCCACTGTGAAATGGATCCAGGAAATGAAAGCCGAAAGCATAAGAGTCCAAAGCAACCCCAAAGCCAACCGGATATGACGAAAGGACCGCTGGAAAGGCGCACATAGAATTCGTGAATCAGCCTCAATGGAGCAATGAGCTGGATGCGGGTCTATGTATGACAGCAAACGCTGATGACGAGGATTTCCAAGGTGTGAGATACAGCTGCCTGCTGAACAACTGGCATAGACGTTATGCGTGGGCAGTTCAAACGGAGTTAGAAGTATCGACAATCATCTGGGTTAACTGAGTGCTGGTAACCGCCAGGACCGAAATGCATTAACGCAGCACAGTTGACGCTGACAACCGGTGAAAGTGGTTCACACTGGAAGAAAGATAGTGATAGGATAGCACAGGGAAAACTTCTGTCAAATACCATAGTAAACGGACAGTTCCGTATCATACGACAATTTCAAAATATGGCTGTTAACTTAGGTTTTTGATTAGTCCACGTGGCAACAGCAAAGATGTAAAAGCATAAACAAACCACTATAAAATCCTCAGTCAAAAAGCTCGGAACCCTAACCAACGAAATTCTCAGCCCGACACAAGAGAGAAACGCGAAAGACTAATTTATTCGTCCCATCTGAGACTAATGTGGTGGTGCCCTATTTAAGGGTTAGAAATGACCCTGACGAAGAGATGGAAGATTCAACATATGCAAAGACAACTCCAAGCAATATGGTTGGTTGACCGGCATCCAATCAACAAGTCTGAGCAAATACTGAAGTGTTGGATCACTGCATCCGTAAGTTGACTTCAGATTTTGAAATCCGGGTAGTTTGAAAATGAAGTTTCAGCAAACAGACTGCTTTCGATAAATTCACCTCTTTAGCTAGTACAATAAGATAAAATTACGTGACGACTTAGAAAGTTAATGACCAACAAATAGGGAAGAGACGATGTAGTTGGGTAAGTGATTAATGCTACTTCGCTGTGGTCAGGAACACAAATGAAGTCGGTCCTCCGTAGACAATGTTACTCGAGCTGAGTCCGCGGAATGGAGACAAACTGTTCCACAGATTCGACGGCCATGCTTAGCCGAGGAAGCCTCACGATTTGAACGAACTGGTTCAGAAAACAAATCCGGGTAATGTAATCGGATCACGACCGTCCCGCAAATCGACAGGGCGCGGTATTTGGCCTTTCGCAACAAAGTGGCCGAGACCAGGAAGACGGGGTACAATGCCCTCTTCGTTTCCATGTTTCGATCACAAGCTATCAGATGGGCGAGAAATGATGCTTTCTGCTGTTTCAGAGCAAAGTCAACCGGGATAGTGTTCGCGGATTCTTTTAAATAAGCGCCTATGTATGCTGAACAACAAGGACAGTAAAACGAACAGATCAAGAAAGAGGCAACATTACCTATCAAATTCATTGGTACCACTCGTTTTGAGTGAAGTGTGACAATAGGATTTGTGGCATACTAAGTGATGATGACATAAGTCATATGAAGCGGTATCAACTCCGTTGCTTTGAATGACAAAGATAAGTAAACGTTTTTCTTATCGACGACGTCCATTAAGGATCATAGTTATTTCTCTTGCATGATGTTATTGAACTTTTCCATAATAGTATTAAAAATCTCCTGTAATTTTTTTAGTTTTTTCTTCCAAGTTTGTCGTGCAGATCATCCTTGTTCCGTTCGGGATAACGGCTGGTGAAAATCAATAGCATAAATGCTGTCATTGTCGGGTCAACCTGTCTGTGAAGAACCAATAATGAGGCGGACATTAAAAGATACAAGGAACCTGTCGTCTGGATGTTGTCGTACACACATTTGCAACCGCGATGCTTAACTGAAGAGTAAGAAAACTCTTTTTCCTCCTCCCTGTTACAGTTCCAGACAGTTTTACCACTGCTGTATAACAGTTGAGTGCTAACGTCTCACAATAAGGCGTTTCTGTTGATGATGAAGTGTGTATTGTTAGCTCGAGTAAGGAAACTCGTGCTCGAGATTGAAAAGCCAAAGGGTAACAAGGTCTCGGGTGAAGTAATTTGAAACAAAAGCTTGAATACATTAGAAGCTAACCAGCTAGCGTTTAGCGGACCACCAGAAGCAGTTGGGACTGACCTCAATACGCAAAACTGATTCTGATCTTCATCCCAAATATACTTCAGCTGTTTGTAGAAAAAGTACACCATCCGGTCTGATTCCTAAGCGCACGCAAAAATGGATCAAGGTCACAAAGTAATTTAAACATACCTTGATTTCTCCGCGTGAAACATCAGGATAAAGACGTTTAAATTTATGGGAGGAATATGTGTGTAAGACCACCCCGCTAAAACGAAACACTAATCGGACGTACATATCCAACTTACCTGTGGCTGTCTATGATTGAAATCATTACGCTGAGTGCGTAATACACTCCAGCGGAATCCTGCGTGTATAAAATCGAACAAGGAAAAGTGTGGAATATAAATATACGGACATTGCCAACTGCGTGTGACTGACCACTTTAGAAGAGTAAAATTTGAGAACTATGTTTGAAAACACGCCAACAAACTGTTTAGCGTAGTCAATAAATTAGGGACAAAAAAATGCTACCCTCGAACGGCAAGTAATTTCAATCCGTATAGTTTAACTTTCAAAATCGTGCAGATAACCATGTAGCAGTTAAAATGAAACTAAGGATTGAATGATCGAATGAATCACTTGCAAGATAAGTTGGTATAGGCAAAATGGTGACCAGAAAGCCCGAATCACAAGCTTGGTATACTTCAAAGAACGATTATTCCAATCAGTGTTAATCACGTGGTCCGTCCGGAGGTTAAAGATATGAAAGTGTTCGACAAGCTGATAATCTTGTAACCGGATTAACGCCCCAAGCACGATGTTACACGGTTGGATTTGGTAGGACAGCTAACTTGTCATACGCCCTAGACAGCACACAACTTAAATAGATTGGGCGACTACATGCCGTACAGAAACACAGGGTAATCATCATCATCCATCATCATCATAACAGCCATGAGCCTGACCATAAGGTATTACGGCTCGGGACGCCGCTCACTTCAACAGTGACGTGGAATAGCCTGGAAGAAAACGTTACTAAGAAGGTTAAACATTATTAAAAGAAGACTAACCGGAAGAATTAGAAATGGTATGGATACAGGTTCGCCATTGACTGCGAAATACCGCCATCTCGGATAGCGTCTCTAACCAGCGATTTGAGTGATCACGAGGACCCCATCCAGGCAGGCGACACCTACCCACTTTGTTCAATGGAGCAGTCAGGGTCTTCATATTTCGTGACCACGTTGTTGCTTGACCACCACGCAGTTTCACCCAACTGTTGGTGGCCTCAGTATATAATGCCCGGTACGGTAAACGATCAGATGACATACGGAGTACGTGACCCAACCGGGTGATAAGGAAGATAAACTTACAATTGCCTGATCCTCCAACAAAATGACAGCGGCTAAATCATCGGTAGAAAAGTAAGTAAAAATCCTTAACAAAGAAGAGTGAGAAGATCGACATGCTGTCCTCAGTTCGGCTTCACGCACGTCAGTCACACGTTTCACATAGCTCGGTGAAGATAAGGCTGCGATTCCATCCTTAGTTGCCTTAGACGTCTGCTTAGGTTCGCACAGTCTGGTGACATCCACCTCGAACGTGATCGGAAACGACAAGTGACAATAAACTTTGCGGTACATGCATTGAAGATTTCGTCAGGATGTTGTATTTGGTATTGCCTTAGCATGTTCAATTCTCTCGTACACATAAAGTCTTAGTAAAAGCGGTGGTAACGTTCGAAACCAACGAACATATACGAACAAACAAAAGTTATCGACATTTCCACTGCAATTGTAACATCCAAAGAGTGGTGGTACAACCAGCTGATTACAATTGTGTGCATATCCGGAAATCTTGGGATTACATTGGGCGCACACCCTTCACACGTAACGTTGTGGTACCAAGTGCCTTCATCTAGACGCCACTATCTAGTAACACATTGAAAACCTTCAGAAAATCGTTTCTCCTTTTCAGAATGATTGAAAATAGAAGTAAAAATGATGCCGACAAAATGAGACGACCAGATATTTAGCCCCATCGCGTTAATCACCAAGAAATCACGTAGGAAGTGCCTGGGCGTTCAGGACAAAATTCGCACGTTAGGAGCAGAAATAATAAGGAGAAACAAGTAAGAGAACATGTAGGCTATCTCTTGGTAGACCGGCGGATCAACTATCATCGTAAACACGGCCAGCCAAACGAAATAAGTTCAACCTCCACAGTGGCACAAGATGTCAAGTTGAGCAGACTAAAAAAGATCAGAGTTTGATTTTCATCTAAATGAAATCGAGCATATAAGGGATTATCATACTACCTCGGCAGCTAAAATATGCTCTTCTAATACGACTGAGAATGAATGGGTTTGGGAGAATGAACCTCGACCTCATCTAAATGAGACAAGCGAATAATCTACAGACTGGCGTTTAATACGAGTTGCTCGTTGGTAAAAACTCGCTAACACTGGGCGCTTCGATGAGAACAATGCAACAAATATTGTAAAACCGTCTACGGTTGAGCTGTCGCGGAATGAAAAAACCGACTTTTCATGATCGTATCATTTAAAATATACGGAGTCTCACGTTCTGTGGACATTCCGGTGGAAATTTCTCATAGTAAGTGATGAGGGGAAAAACTATTCTGGACAACCCTACTACATAACACGGGCACGGATTGAAATGGGAGCGGACGTCCTTTGGTAAGAAATTCGGACACGTAATTACTGACGGTATGAGATGTATACACGTTTAATGGAGTAAGTAAACGGGCTATACTAGATGTCAAGCTAAATTCTGGATATTATGTCAGCACACTGGAAAAATCACGCGTTACATCACAAGATCCGGCGCTCCAAAACAGGACAACGTCCTCATACATGTATTCCACGTCGCAAATATGTCGTTACTGCTTTGCGGACTACGTGTTTCGAACTGGTCAGTATGTAATCCCGAACTAAACCCGACTAAGGACCTCAACAGAGTCGACTTCCTTCAATCAAACACAAACACAGTCATTAAAAGCGAGTAGTCACACGCCTTGGAGATATCCTAGTAAACAGTTATAACAGTCGGTGAAATATCCATTTTGAACAACCCTGTTGCATGGAGATAGTAGTGAGATCCTAGATTTCCTTGCCACACACGAAGTGCTGCGTGGGGGTTCTCAAGAAACATTCATCAGTCTCCCATACTGCCTGTGAGAAAAGAAAACACCTTATTATGACTCCCATTATACGTTCCCTATTAGCTTTCCAAAAGTACCGAAAACATGTTTCAGTTTCAATGCTCGTTATACAATAAGCGCGTTGACTCCCAAAACTGATGGATCGATGTGCACTAGACGTAAACATATGTAAAAAAGGTCACAATTTTGTCAAATGTGTATATACATAAATCCGCATATACATTAACGGTACGGAAAATGAAAACGAATAGGTAGGCTTTGTGGCAAATGGGTAAAGACAGCATATTAACACGTTGTCTGAGACACCGATAGTGGAAAACGGGTACTTTATACACATCCTCCACACGAATTGACCAGGTTTCGCAGCCGAACAACAGGACCGCACTTACAATGGAATTTTACACTCGGGCTTTCACAGAAAAACTGAGAACAGATCGACGCTACAGAATATGTATATAAGTAAGCTCCATTCGAGACTTTTTTGTGCGATTTATAATCTCATTAGACATTTCACCAGTGTTGATACAGCTGCCAAGATACGTAAACTT
>JTDE01001794.1:117514-130353 GCA_014338405.1 Paragonimus skrjabini miyazakii | reverse complement strand
TGCTATATGATCCAACTGTGTCCACGCCTGAGAAGCACACGGAGGTCTCCAAGTAACACAACAACAACCGTTTCATTGTATGGTAAACTAGGTACTGATAAATCAATACGAAGTGCTGACATCTACCAGTTTTCGAGTTCTAACTGTTTTGTTCAAAGTAACCGCAGCCAATAATACAGCAAAAATCCCAGGGCAAAACTATTCGGTTGCTGGTGTAGCTTGACTGTTGAAAAACGTATCCAGCAAAGAAGAGTTCAACAACCGGTTGGAAATAGAGAATTAGCTTTGTACTATCGTGCAGAACGACCTGTAAATGTAAACAAGTGTAGAAAACGGGTAAAATTCCGATAACATCAAGGTAAACTTGTACGCAGCCTGCATTAGCACGAAAGAAGTTTCCAAATGTATTGTTCTAGATAAATCTTATTCATTTTTCTCATTGCATTCTTTTATATAAGAGTGAATATCCATTTTATAAATAGGTTACTGTGAAATTTCTTTTAGAAGTGACAGACAAAACCTTTCAAGCACGTTTCCATCCAATAGAAACAAGAATAAAATCTCTTCTAGTCAGTTTTGGGAAACATCCTTGAATAGCTCATCCAGTTGTTTTACTTTTACCACAAACTTTGATTGTAGTTCCCTTAAGGTAAACATTATAAATTGCTTATTTTATTGGTAGTACTTACATTTTTTTGTTGTGCACGAATATGACTTCTCAGTCGATAAACACTGTGCATATATAATTATATAAATATAATCAAAGTAGCTGAACGTTCTACCATTTAACGATAAGCCTGCTTTGCGACTCTCTCAACATTCATTCTACCCAGACAGAGTAAGGTGGGCACAGTAACCCCTACATAACAGTTCTGCTTAGGATGTTGAAACAACAAAACGGCTCCGATTTTGCATGACACTCAGCCAACTGTTCACATTAGATAGGCTTTCTCTTGACTTCCATGTACAGCGATAGTGATTAACAAAAAATGGGTAAACTACAATAGAGTCTACAGTGTATCATCATCCTCATACACAGCAATACACCAGTGCTTCTCACTGATGCTTAACTGTCATACAACCGTGAAGGATTGGATATTCACGTTGTCTATTCCTTGGGTTAATCATTAACTAAATTTTGCCGGAATGGTAGTAGCTGTGAAGAAAATAATTTAAGAACGGGAGAATGAATACCGTGAGAAACGCTGGTGCACAAGCTGTTTACTGATGCAGACCATAGACATACGGACAGATGACAACAAAATGAGCACACATAGTCGAGTTTATACGTATGATGATCGGCAGAAGTAGGCTAGGATGGTGGCCTTGCGAATTACAGCCGCGGGTGATCTTGAGGTATTTGCAGGCCGAGTAGGGTTTCGAGCATTTAGGAGGAATCAGCCATGACCATAGAGTTAAACGGTGCATTACAGAATGTGTAGACCTAACAAAAAGATCCGAACTTCAAGTTACAGAGAATGACTCCTTAATCTCTGGTTTTTAATCATTGACAAGCCTTTGCTAGCGGGTAGGCAGGCGTTGTCAATCAGAAGTGACATGGTCTAGTCGGCCCTTATTAGACCGATTCTATTCGCTCACACCTTAATGTCTTTTCGAAATACGGGTAAAAAGACTGCATGTTTCCTTTTCTATATGGAAACATAACAAAGTTGTGTGCTTTAAAGAATCTCTCAAAGCGGAGACGTTTAAAGACTTTTTCTCAAAATTCAGAATCAAGTGTTTATTTTTTGCATTAGGTGCATAGATTGTAGGCAGATCTGAAGGGTCTAATACTAGCCTCGTTAGATCTTTGTCGCATTAAGAATCTTTTAGCATACGATTATCTAAAGGATAATCAGCTTAGTTTCCGATATTGTATATGCATCACTTTGCAGTTAGAGGTGTTGAGTGGCAAGTGACTATCCACGGACCATGGAGTTGGCGGTTTTAAGTCGCACTCAGAAAACTCCAAACCGTACTACTCTGCGTAGCTCGTCATATTTTGGTCATCTGCATGCAGCACTCAAGATTTGGAAATGTCTGGCAAGTGAAGAGCAAATAGAACTAACAGCAAACATCTGACGATTAACGCTTATGGAACTTTGATTTTAGATTCAACTTAGTCTACTAACTGTCCACTGACCTTCATTTAGAAAAATTCACTTTAGAAACACACCAGCAGTAAGTTGAGCGATAAATTATTGCGTTTGGCTTGGGACAGTTATCAGTCATCCTTTGTAGATACAAAACCCCGTTCGAAGCAGCCGACTCCCCTCCATTTTTTATAACTTTCCTAGTTTGATAACGCGGTTATGAAGCAGAGTCCAAGATGGTTAGGAAACCAAAATTGCCGTGATTTGAGAGACAATCAGCATGAACTAGTAGTTACTACTAGGGGATTCGTTGAAAAATTTGGGCACCACGTCGTGGTTTTGATGACTCAATCTTTTATTTATTAGCACAAGTAAGGAAATCTAATAAGTGAAATTGACGTCAAGTTCACTTGAGAGATATAGATAAATAAATGTAAATCTGTGATGATTATGCTTACTGTGTGTATTTTTATCGGTCATGGACCTTCTCTATCAAAACTACAAGACGTTCTTGTTAACTCAGCAATATTTCGTCTATATTCAAATGTCCCTTCAAGTGGTGAGTTACGCTGAATTCACCGTGCATTGTAAGACACATATATGCTCAACATATTGTCATCCTGGGCGCTCACCTGCTATACTGCTTAGAATGACTTTTAGGCCTTACACTTTCTTTGTTTTTATAATATATGAGGCCCAAGCAACCAATGAACAACCGCGTGCACAATAAGAAGCTGATCGATTCACGCAAACTTCGGGGATGTTTCAAATCTTGTTCGCACAGTGGTGTATTCACAAGAGGCGTCTCGCTCGGGGAAGTTACATTTGTTGCATGTTATGTGAAAATGCACCCCAGAAAACTCAAACCTCATTTTTGACACCTGGTATAGCTCCGTATCGGTTGCGACTGTCCAAATTTTCCATGCAAACTGTATACAAGTTTCCTGTTTCAATTTCCACCTTCCGATCTTAAAGCCACCGATAATTCCAGTGTGTGCTTAGTTTGCTCTACTTTGTGTCACATTATCACAGAGCAACTTGAAACCACTGTTTAAAAGAAGATCGGTTAGAGGCCATCGATGTAAAAGCTGTCAGTCTATACTGAGATGATATTATACGGTCTTCACTATGCACAGCTGAACAGCAGAGGTCAAAATGGTGCATGTAAAGAAGTAATTTTCGATCATGTAACAGGAATACGTCAGATGTGAAGTGGCAGTCAAAGAAAACGTAAAAGCAATAAAGCCGAAATTAAGAGATTCTATCACAGATACTTAACTGAACGGTTTGTGAATAGCCTGAACCGCGGTTAAAACCACATGCAAACATCGAAAGGATCATGTGTAATTGAACGACCACCTTATCAACGACTTCATCGTGGAAGAACGTAGTAACTTCGACTGCAAAATGCGGTGTACTTTACAATATCATTTATACTTGAGAAAATAAGGGAACTGGTAATATGTCAAAACAACTGAAAATCCATGCCGACGAACCTGTTCAGAATTGACTATATACATGCGAAATCGGTATCTCTTGAAATACAATTACGAAGTGCTTATACGATACGGACCACCGAGTCCATTTTACTACAGTATTTTGTACTGTTTATTGTCCGTCAACAAACTGAGGTGTTAATTTCACTGAGGCTTTTGTCTATAATGTTCACATATGTCAAAACATAACAGTTGTTCAGAATAAGAAAACCAACTAATGACAAGCGAAATAGGTGGTCAACATAATAACAGAGATCATGGCAACCGAATTTTTGCCAAACAGCTCTATTTTTTGTCTCCCTCTATGACTGGTAAAATCAAACGTAACATTGAGTGCGGAAGCCATCAAAAAAGGCATGCGATTATCTTAACTTAAATCGGGAGTTCGGTTGCATTCAGTTCAATTTACACTTCTGACTCGAATACTGGCAAGAAACATGTAATACTCAGAATTAGGTACTTCGAGTAATCCTAGAAATCGTACTCGGATTGAAACCTTCCACGCAAGTAATAGGGAAAAGACCTGGTACTGGTTGCAGTAAGCAGTTCTTATTCATGAGGCAAGAAGTCGAATTTATGGGTGTACAACAGTATTAAAGAATACACAGTCTGCCATTGGCTATTGGTATTGGCGCATAAAATGTCACCAACCGTGTTAATTGGTGCAATTTAGAATAAAGAGGTTAGCGAATAACGGAATGCGCAACACTGAGATTGTCCGTCCAATCCTGATCTAGTATCTTTAACGTGACGTTTGGATTGGCCCCTTGTTAGATCTTCTATTGTGCCAGGGTTTGGATAAGCGGTGAATCGAGTGGATTTTCATCACAAAACAACTCTTACTCTGCCAGCACAAGTATCGTCCTTATTTTCTGACTTGGTAAAGTTGTCTGTGTTAGAAAGCCGCTTAAATGCCGATTGAACGGATCGACGATTACAATAGAATTATGAGTAAAATCAACAATTATCCGCTGTCTGAATTAGAACGCCTACTATACCTGTGCACAACAGATGTTCAGTTCAAATTCCAGAAGAGAAGTTTCACACAGATCGATGGAGTGGCTATGGGAAGTCCCTTAGGTCCAATCCTTGCGGACATTTTCGTTGCCTATATAGAGTGCAAAATGGATCATCATATTGCAGCGAACGCCGTTTATCGAAGATATGTGAACGACATTATCGTGATCGCCGACAGTAAACAACAGATTGATACGCTAATGAGAGAACTGAATTGTAGTCACGCAAATCTACGATTTACGATGGAACTGGAAAAGGATAACTGTCTGCCGTTTTTGGATGTACTGATCCAACGCAGAGCTGATGGTACCGTAAGACGGTCGATCTACCGAAAGACTACATGGACAGGGCAGTACTTGCGATATGATAGCTTTGTCCCAGTTCAGCACAAACGGGGTTTAGTAAGGACCTTATTTGATCGAGCTGGAAAAATTTGCACAGCTGATACAGTCGATGAAGAGTACCATCGTCTTGAAGACATCTTAAAAGCAAACGGTTATCCCCAGTGGTTTATAAGACGATTCAGTAAACCACAGATCAACAGCCAATCCCTCCATTTAGCTGAACTGAAAGCTACATTCATTCGACTTCCCTTCAAGGGCGACGATGTCTGTTCACTATTGAAAAATCTGTTCGTTTCCGTTGTTAAACGAGTTTTTTACGCTGCCAAAGTAGTTCTCAGCTTTGACACCACGAAAATGCAAACGCCCACCATCAAGGACCGCCTACCTCTCCCCCTCATGTCGCACTGCGTGTACCAATATTCGTGTGGGTGCAGTTCCACCTACATTGGAGTGACGGAGAGGCAGCTGCAAGTCAGGTTGGCAGAGCATTTGCCCAAGTGGGTGTGCAACCGTGACAGCCAACGCGTTGGAATCTGTGCGAATGAGGCCAAAGGTCATTCACACAAGGCACCGGCCTTGTCCATTGCGCGTCACGTGCTCGAGACAAATCACGAGACTGGCAATCCATCGGCATTCTCAGTCATTTTTACGCACCGGAATAAACGCTTGCTTCATTTTGCCGAGGCAATTGCTATTATACGTCTGAAGCCGCCATTGTGTGTGCAAAAGGAACTGTTCATTAAATTAGCACTACCTTGGTAGTGTTAGTGAATATCTTCTTCCTTTCCTTATACCTGGACCGAACACTCCGTAAGTCACAATTTTAAGCGTATTTTGTAATTTTCATTTCTGCAGTATGTACTTGATAAGATGCAGCGAAATCAGTTCGAACAAAGATCGTGCAATATACCACTACTAGCTTGTCTTTTCAAGTTCATTTCGGGGAAAGCTTGTTTCAATTATTTAGTCATTTGGTTAATAATGGTATGCTTGTAATATATATAATACGATAATACATGTATGATATTATGTCATTGTGATAATCAATTGATTAATAAACTTTTCCGTCCAGCTGTGAGAATGTACATCGTTAGAGAGTGGGGGCATGTACTAAGAATGCTGTCTAATCCTTTGTTTCAAAGAGCATTCTTTACCGATTCTGCAACCGACAGGCCTACAGTACCGGCTGAACAACTAGTCGTTTAGCAGCTTTCGGCAGGCCAGTCATAGCAAATCCTTAACTTGATGTTACCGTGATTGATACCACTTGTCAAGAGATGTTACAACAAATAATAACCAGTCAAGTTCAGTGGTATGAATACTACCGTTAGGTGGCCGAGTAATCTGTGAAGCAGTGTCATCCGTTGATACGAAACAATGAACTGTCCAAACGTGTTTTCGTGCTGACGTCACCTACATATCCTTCAAAACTCTGGCGTTTGTTTGCCAGTTGTCAGAACCTTGATGTTTTCTCTGAACGATAGTTATTTTTCCGCACTGGCGAACGACAACTTGGTATTAGCATGAACAAGTGATGAATTGCTTCAATTGGTGGTGTCAGCGATCGAGAAGATAATAAAATGAAAGATTGTCAGTAGTCGTTAAACTCAGTAGAGGCGATAATGGTGGGTGGATACAGATAATAAGGCCATTTCCACCAACTACTGGCAGATGGCTAGCAGGAGTCGGTTATCTGCTGATCGAATGCTAGAATGGAGAGCCACCTGTTGAATTCGTGGCCTGGTTTCGAATAATGCAGGTACTAACCCTAAAAGCAGTTTCCTTATGTGATGTATGCATCTAATCTAAAACTCGTAATGCGATGATCATCTGTGGTTAGGCACGTTGCTAAAAACAGTATGAAATTATAGGCATTATATCCTTATTGTAATACTTTGTACACCTGTCGTGCCACTTCTCTATGCGTTGTTTATTAGTCTCCTTTGTATTTTACATTAAAATCTATTTTGCCCATGATTCACCTTTAATTTAGTGAAGGAGAGAGCAGAAACCACGAGGTTTGGAGTATATACGAATGGGTGAAATAACATCACAGTTTTGCCGTCCCCAATGCATTAGCATCATAACCTGACCAGTTGTAACGGGTCTAGATGGCAATGCCAACAGTTTAGATATTTCCAGTTTTTGGCTCCTTGGACATATCTAAAAAGTTACGAAGAAGATGACCATTTGTTATTTGTTTGCCCATCCACTTTTCTCACAATTCTGTTCCAATACTTGATTACTCAACTCTATTGTCTACTTGCTGCAATTACTGATAGATCTATATGGCAATCTATTTTTCACCCTACAGGTTTAAGCGAAAATCAGTTGATTCATGAATACCGCTATGAAACGTGGATGTGCGGCACTCTTGTCCTTCACACTTCAGTTATTATCAATGCAACAAACATCAGGTTACATCAAAATGGACTATCCGGATTATTGTTTCTACGATGCAGTTCGATTTCATGAGGACAGCGGGTTTTTCTTCTATTTGAACCCGGTCACTAAGCTGGAATACAAACTCACAGAGGACACTCTTCTTTCAACTAATGCGATGCGTCTGGATTTCGGTTTCTCATGCAGCATCATTTTGCATGGCATGCGTGATCCAATGAGACCATGGGTACTATGTTGCAAACTCTACTGATTTTTCACGTTGGAATAACTTGAAAGTTTATGATTAGTTGACAGAAAGTATATATTAATCTATGTTTGTGGATGTAGATAACGACAATCAACAACGCATGTTAACCACATACAAACCACCGCTTCATGTTCACATGAATTTGGCCACAAAAGCGTGGTTGCTTACCGAGGCAATACACGCTGCAAAAAAATTATATTACTACCTCCGGTGTCTATAGTGCATTAGGGTGAATGGGCTAGTTTAGTGTTATCAGGACACGTGAACATCAGTTGTATGGAAAACAATAAACACATTGCCCACCATTACGACTTTACAGTCATCATACCGTACTGCTATCAATGCATGAGCCAGTAGTCATGTGAATATACCTCCCGTGAATGGAGCCTTGTTTTACACTTGTTCCGTCCACGTCATGCCACAGAACTACGGGTGGACCGATGGGGGATCAGGGAATAAACTAGCCTCCGAACAAATACGACCAAACAATCCCAAAAAAATTCGAACACCGCACGCTACATGTGTATTGAGGCAGACCTGCTGTAAGACTGTACTCTCCTGCCAAGACGAGTGAATGGAAGGCTACAGAAAACAATTCGGTATCTGAACGTAACGTCTAATAGCCTGAGCACTGTGTAATATACATGATCACTCACACCAAGTATTAAAAATGCCCGCCGTACATCCAACGAACGTTTATCATCGTTTGGTCGGCTGGTTCTCTCATTCCTTAAAAGAGTATGTCACTATCAACTACATGTAACAGATGTACGCTGCACAGTTCTTGAACAAATGCTGAGTTAACCACCCATCTGAACTTGGAACTGCCGTTGTACACATTGAAATCGAAGTTCGACGTTCGTCAGTCATCCTGTGTTGAGACTGTTCTTTGTTATCTTTGTTTCGTTGATATGTTATCCATTGGTCTCCCCAAATGCAGCGAAGCGGCATTTCTAAACCACAGTGGTTTTCGAACACGACCGGTCAAACTGGGGATGCGGATTAGCCTTAACACGGCGTGCAGACAAAGCGACTTATGGTCCCAAAGGGTCCAGTTTGGCGAAGGTATCCAAAAACATGTGCAGCCGAAGCGGCTGTTGACTGTTCCCTGGTGCGACGTTCGCATGTCGCGGGTGCATTTGGCTTTGATGATACCGATAGAGACTTCATAAAGCATCTTTGCTCGACGGATGCTTGTGTCTGCCTAGAGTGACCAGGTTTCTAATCGGAGGCGAACACAAATGCCCCAGTAGAAGTTGTGTTACGGGAAGATAGTCCGGCAAGCTGGGGTGGTGACTCGACCGTTATAAGGAGTGCGCAACAGACAATACGTATACTGCGGTTCACCAAGATTCAAGTTACAGAACGACCATCAAATATCGCACGATACAGTGTTGTTCGGTGAACAGAGAGGAGAGCTTAAAGTACCTCATTCGTCAATAGCCACAACTGTTGGGGAGCTAAAACCTTCCCTATTTCTTAGCCAGACAGCTAACATCTTAATGGCATGAAGTGGGAATAAAACTGCAAAATGAGGTTTAC
This sequence comes from Paragonimus skrjabini miyazakii, assembly GCA_014338405.1. Lineage (NCBI taxonomy): Eukaryota > Metazoa > Platyhelminthes > Trematoda > Plagiorchiida > Troglotrematidae > Paragonimus > Paragonimus skrjabini miyazakii. The sequence continues at coordinate 121,211 of JTDE01001794.1, read as the reverse complement.
TTTAGACGTGTCGTATTCATGACGGCTAGTTCACTTCCACACTACCAGCTGTACGACCTGGTGGCTGAAATGTACAAGATGTGATAATGCATATCCGGTTCTCGAATCAACCGATGTTCGCCTGCTCAGATAACATCCACCTTAATAAGCTATACAAACTTAGGGTGGATATGTAATTTTATCGTGTTCATTTCTCATGGTCTTATACGTAATTACCTGTTGTACATAAGTTCCTCAACCACATTCCACCCCAGGGATATTTAACTGCTTTGTTCGGTTATTGGGGAAAATGGTCGTTCGTAAGCAACACATTACTGAAAGATGGGGTAACCGCATAATTTTGTCGTGGGTTATATCGTTGACGTGTTAGTAACGTGGTAAATTCGTACACTGAAACACAGGTATTACGAAAATTACCACTGGAGACTGACAAGCTTACAGAGCGTCATGAAGTATCTACATTGTGTTCGGTTTGATCTTACCGATTACTACGAAATCTGCTGTGCAAAACTGAACTGAAAACGTGCATGATAACTTCACTCCCCATTCGATCAAAAAAGGCAGGGTCCAACGTGAACCGATTATGGTGGTATTCCAACTCAGTCACATAAGCACGAAATGAACATCAAACTGACAAGAATGGACCTGAATCTGACGCGACGTACTTTGAATAAAACAGGCCGGATTGATACACGCAACTGCGCGCCAGGTAGACACGTGATGAAAACACTTGGGAGTGATAAATCGGCGGAAGATCAGCATAACACAAGGTAACTTTAGTACTAATTCCTCTTCTTAGCCAAGCATAAACAAGATACAACAATAACAATAATCGTCCCGTGACAGCCGATGCTTGTTAGACTGGTGGCCTGGTCCACAAAGACGGGTGAAACAAGGATGAAGGCATATCCTGATTCTAACAAATGAATTTTGGCGTATATCACTGGATAAATCTGACATCACGTTGAAAGTGACAACGAGAATGAATACAGCCTCTGTGTGTTGGTGGGATAGTGAACCCGGAACGAAATGAGTGTAATTCCAGAGTCTGGTCTTCTACCTTATTGATCGTCCGCTGAACAGACCTGTTTGCTCCGTTCAATCGGGTATTTATAAGGAAGCCAATTACCGTCATCCCCCATAACAAGTAATGTACACTGTTTCTGCCCGTTCGACCAAACAATTGCAACCTGATGATTTTGTGCAACAACAAAAACGACATTTGTGGCGTGTCGGTTCGAAAATCAGCATCAGCAGATTTTATGCGAGTACTAGTGATCGTAGATGACGCTGCTAGTACAAGCTAGCGACCTGAGACAGAATACGTTCCTGTGGATTAATAAGGTGTGAACAAGTCAGATTAGGTGATTTTGCAGTTACACGGATCAAGACAAACAGAAAAGTCAAGTAGAATATAGTAATTCGAATTTCTATTAAAATATGTTCGAATATATTCGAAAAATATATTCCAAAATCCCACAGCGGATGCCATACGCGAGAAAGGCCGTGATTGTTTAACCACAAACCACTCGACTGAGTGTCTTAAGTCTGAAAAGGAAGGCTCTGTTCAAAACCTGCTAACTGAATCGTTTGTTGATTGATTCGACTGACTGTCTGACTTAGGAAGTTCGTACAATGCACTGGGAACGGCAGTTTAACAGATGGGCGTTTTGAAGAACAGTCCAAATGACTTGAGCCAGTTCATTCAGCTATAGATGATGTATATAGTATGGTTAGTTACGATATTCCAGAGGGTCCTGTCGGAAACCGCAGTGGCTTTGGAGATGAAAACCTTGAAAAGTAATAGAGCTCTGGATCTGGACTCTCCCTTTCTAGCACTTTTCAAGGATGGTAGTGAGAGAGTATTGCGTGAACTAACCACACTGCACTATTTCACATGAAAGACTTAAGAGGCATCTCATGACTTAAGCCTATCGAACGTCATTTCAATTTGTTTGAAAAGGTACCAGGATATCCTGTGACAACTATAAAGGTATTAGCCCTGTCTCTGTCAGTTTCAAGCTACTCAAAGGTGTCATAATGTGGCGGCTTCCGAAGCACGGACAGAAGAATATAAAAGAACAGACAGGTTTCCGACCTGGTCGCGGGTGTATCGACCATATCTTGATTTAGCAATAGATATTAGAGCATAAGAACTCCTCGTCTTAGCCAACGATCCTGAAGACTGCTTTTGATCGGGTTGCCTGACATGCTGTCTGGATCAGTCCCCATCACAGAGGAGTCCCAGTGAAATACGTCAATTAATTTCAGTCGTTTTACACCCGTGATGAGTTTGGAGTGTGCATTTATGGGTGACTCTCGAACGTTCCCCATGTCCACTGGAGTTTGACAGGGATGTCCGATTGCCCCCTTTTACAATATAGTGATGGGCGAAAGTCTAGAGAAACCACAGAGGTTTCGAGCATCTTGGAGTGGTGCTTCTATCAGGTGGTAAGCTTGTTGGTAAGGAGCATGTGGATAGTGTTGTAGAGGGTATGCAGACTATGCTGAATTATTTGATTTGTCTTTATGATATGGACTTCGCGACATAGAAGTATGGTGTTTTTACAAGATTAGTCTGACATCGGTCGTCTTGATTATTGCAGGTAGTCTGCGCGTGATGCATTCGCCAACCTTCATCGCTTGTGACACCTCTGAGACGTTCAATTTCCGATTAAGCACAGAGTTTATACTGTGTATGTGCATTCAGTTTTGCTCTATGGATCAGAGACCTGGCTTATTCGTTCGGACGATGAACACAGACTCTCGATATTTGCTCACCGCTGTCTTCGCCAGTTAACGACTGGTCGAGTGTATGGGCAACGTGATAGTCCGTCAGCGTGTGTTTCGGAAATGTAAAAGTTCACGACCGATAACTAAAAAAGCCAAAGTACATAGTCTTCGCCGGCTGGGTCATGTATTCGGTACATCGACAGAACGTATGCCACCGATGGTGGTTTGAAAAAACCGCAAGACGGCCAGATGATGACTTGGTCACGGGTTATTAAAGCCTTGGCTGTCCCGCAGAGTAAAGTTGGTAGATGATGTATTCCCAGTTGTAAATACCCTGTAACAAGGCACTATGTCACAGCCGACAATGAGGTTGTATCTGCAACCTTGTTGACTCGTTTTTCAAGTAAAACTTAGTTGTGTTTTCTTTTTCTTCTTTACCGTCTCCCCCTGTACTTATTTATTACCCTACAACTTGGTGGACCACTGTCAAGATCAATGATGGTCATATTGCCGCAGGCTGAAGTCGAAGACAGTGATGATCATGATAATTACGATGATGATGGCATATCCGAGAAATCAGGCTTGAAACGTGTGGGCAAGAAACACACGTAAAACACGTTCGTATGACCCTAACGCCACATGAACTACATACTGTGATCATGAAACTGCTTACCGATTCAACTGGAATATAACGCCAAGAGGCTGTTGGTAGCCTGGGATGACCAATCAAGCAAGACTTGTTTGTTGAGAGTTTTGGATTGCTCTTGGTGTAATGAGGAGGAGCGATCGTACTATACTAATCAAATCACTACTATTCAGTACAGACATTGAAGTAGCCGCAAGACAAATACGAAAAGAGACATCGGAGTGCAGCATCGCATGAAAGGGTTCTTGGTATGTAAGGGAACTGAGCATTGGCATCTATGACAGCTGTGACGTTCTGGATCCTGTGCCGTACGCAGAT
>JTDE01001794.1:87213-117414 GCA_014338405.1 Paragonimus skrjabini miyazakii | reverse complement strand
GTTTGTTGTCACCTTGAAATGTATAACCCGTGTTGCTTACCTGAATAAATAACCCTCGCGTCATCCGCGTTCTTGGCTCAACGTTAACTGACCGGAATGGTGCACAAATGGACGACAAAATCATTATCGATTTGACGGACGGTAGTGACTTCAGTAGTGTCAAAGAACCAGAACGATGATTCAACGCAGTGGGTTAAGCGACTACTGACAGGTTTGCCAAAAAGTGTTCAATGTTTGTCCGAAAAGTAACAGTAGACCACAGACAACGGTGGACACCATAGGTTTTAGAGTTCAGCAAAATCGCAAGTAAAGCAATGTGTATCAGAAGCACATCGCAGCTCTGTCACGCTCAAAAACTTCTGTGAATGGAATGATGAAGAACAAAGTTTGAATATTAAAAAACAGTTCCAGCTGTTTCGGAGCCGAACTTACTGCTACTGACTTTTCATCAGGCACTTTGATACCGTCGACCAAGTTTAGTAACATGACCAGCATTCATTTGAACAAGATTTCGTGCGAACCACTTCGATCGTTGGATGAAATTTTTCAACGATTTGGTGTTTGTATAAGTCAAGTTACTCTCACGATCACTGTTTGAGTTAGAATTAGTAGACGGGCATAAGAAAAAACTAAATCGTACTGCGGGACGAACTAAGCTCTAGATCACTGAGTCCACGAGTAGTTTTACTTTCACCCGCGTTTGTTACGTATAACTTAAAATATTCCGTTGTTCCTCGAAGTGGTACACATGTAATCTACTATAATCCCTGAGGACACTTGAAGTTCGCACGCTGCATAAAACCATCTAAATTCTGACATGCGATTTAACCATGAACGTTTCATCACGTATTCTAGGGATGAGATTGGTGTGGGTGGGTGATTCCACCAGAATCAAACGAACTGGTAGGTCTGCTTGAAGGTTCGAGACACCACAAAGTCTGGGGATAGTGGAATGAGCCAGTTACCACCCAAGCTACCCTATGTCCATGTTGTCCCAGTTAGCCTGACTATGTATTTCTTTGTCTTTCCATGTAAACTGCAAACTAGCTCTTTCACGTTTAACATTTTCTAAATCGTTTTTCCCTTGTCAACAGTGATTAGTTTATTAGGTTGATATACCTGTAAGTCAAACTAAACTGCTGATTTATTTTTGCTCTCCTAGTTAACTGCACACTTGGGTCTTTCTTAATTACCACAACTGCTTCACAGTGCTCAACTCTGAATATAATCTGTCCACTTCGTCATGAATCTGCTATGGAAAGCTAAAGTATCCAAAGTAGATTTCAACTAACATGAACGTAGTTTGCATATTAATCATGAGGAGAACAAGGTGGCAAACTAGATTCATGTTCTGTCTTTGATCATCAGGCTAACTATAGCTCAATAGATACGAAAACGGTAAGCGGGACTAGCGAAAGAATCGGCCAATAGAGATTTTGGACTGTGTCAGTGTGAATGCACATCCGAACATTGTCATGCGACTCACAATGACACATAATATAATTCTTCTCAGACAATTTTAATTGTAATTAATGTTCAGGAGTAAGCTAAGGTAACTTACTACTCTGAATAATTTAGAGATGTTAAACAATTTGCAACCGTAAGGATTTCGACAGTTTTCACTGCAGAATGAGAGAAGGCATCAGAAGGTTTTCACGGGTAGGCTAAATTGACTGTTGTCGTAAGTTAGCCGGCTACAAATGTAATCGCTAAAAAAAGGTGCTCTTTTCCTCTAGGCCTGTACAGAGGCCCCAGATCATGGTGCAAACCAAGATCAGAGGATAAATACGACAAGTATCAGAACTGATGTTGTTTTGAAAATGACGTCCCACAGGTATCATACATTGTTATGCTCAAAAAGAACAGTGGAATTGTATAATTTGCCAGAGGTACTTTATTCACACTTATTTTCCTACATATACTTGGAAAGAAAAGCGTACAAATGGTTTATAGCTGGTACGGCACGCTAGTGTTCCGATTACTAATTGGTTGCAACAGGAAAAAAAACGTTGCAACCAAACGTTCTTGCAGAAACCATAAGGAGATTGGCTAGCTCCCACTCATCACTAGGGTTCTGGCGTCCATTATACTTCATTGACTCAATACAGTTCGGCAGGCAAACATTAGGAGTGGGCAGATAGAGTTTCGTCTCACATGGGGATGTAATGGTCAAATTTTACCCTTCGCTAAGTTCTAGTACATCATCAGACGCACCACCGGTCAACAATTGCCAGCTTTCTCGGCTATACCGGTGCGTTCGATTCGGTAGATCGATCTACACTTTTAGTCGCTTAAACGCAGGAGTGTGTCGAACATGAACGTGAACATATTGGCAGCCCCGTCTTCACATACTTCAACGCAGGTTAGAGTTTAAGATAAACTGTCTGACAGTTTCAGCACCAGGAGAGGTGTGTCTACGGTATCTACTTTCATAATCTTTGTCTAATTTCTTCAAAACAAAACACTGGACTCTCTGCGGCAGTCACAAGCTGCTGATGTGGACTTCCTACCTGGTGTAAGGCTGACTGATCTTGATTATGCTGGCGATAAGGTGTTGCTGTTTGACAACTTCCAGGCAACACAAACAATGCTTGACCCTGTTCCACACTCTGATAGATACTTTGTACTACATCTGACAGTCCCAAAGTATAGAGCACTTCACCAAGACCGCTCTGATTGCATAGATGTTACGCTGGATAATGACGGCATGGAGGTTGTTGACGGGGGTGTGCACTCAGTAATCTATATCAGCGGCAGTGGAAGTATAGGAGATGACAGAAGCTGGTGTCTTGAGAGTTAGGGGCATCTCCTTGAAGCTCAGTCGTCCGGTGTACAAAGCGACTGTGAGGTCTGTGCTACCTTCCACGTATTAAAGATACCAGCTAGTCATCTACGACACTGAGCACTTTTTACCAACGATGCAGCTGGCTGATGTAAGGTGCGAGGTGGGCAGAGGTTGACGTGGCATAGAGAAATGTAGTCGTTCGCCAAGAGGCTGATCAGTGTAGGTCGGGTTCGTTCCTCAGACTGGGGACATCGCGCCTCAGACTGTGGCTGGGGACATTAGGTGAGAAGGTAATTAATCAGGTTCAGTGGCGTGAACGTTGGTGTTGTTTGCCTGAGTTGTCTGTGAGGTGAGTGCATTTCATGACAAGGGGCAGTAAAAGCCATAAACAAGCTATTTTGTTGATGACGCCTTACTTCCACTTGTAGCCCAATTGTATGTCTGTGATTTGTAGGTACATCGATGCTGAATGTTTGAAAATAGGCATAACTGCTTTTGCTGGTTAGGTCTTTTCCCTTTCTTTTCCTCTCTTTTCTCGGTTTGGACTTGTTTTTTTCGTTATGGTTGTGTGACAGTTAAGCTAAACAAGTACCGCTGATGTACTGCTATCTATGAGAATGATTATGTCCACCTTTTCAAATGTAGTGCACCGCAATAGCGGGCCGGCTCAGAGGGACCATACTGTGTTCGATTAAACATACCCTCACGCTAAGGTTTCGCTTTCAGTCATGAAGCTAATAAGCCACCTCACAAACTGAGTTCTACAGTAAATATAAATGTCCAAGACTACTTACATACAGTTAGTAATAAGGCATCTAATTGAAAAAGTGCTGGCCACGTCCAGCCCCTCCAGTGTGACAAGAATTATGAGAGATCCATGTGTTTCGCTCCCAACAGGCTACAATAACTTAACAACCAGGGGACGCACAACATCGTTGTTAGCAATTGAATTACGAGAAAGGGTTAGAAGCTTGTGAATAAAAAGCATGCAAAGCTGTGTTAACCATCTGTAACATCAGTAGATGACGCGCACATCGGTGACGCCGCACACGGACGTGACTTTTGACTGACAAGACGGTCCGTTAGATCTTAATTATGCACAGAATGTCAATGTTGGAGAGAGAAAAGAAGCTGCACTCATTCCAAATCGTTCAATTTAGCCGTGCACAACTGGATTCACAGTTCTTTGGAATTGAGCCTACTGTGAAAAATGTGTGCTGAATTACCTCTAACTATTCTGAAACAGCTGGAATGGAAACCGCGAAGGAAACCTACAAACAAGATTATTCTGGCTACCAGGAATGTTGAAGTCTAAGTTGAAGGGTAAATAAGTTAGTCCAGTTCTGATTAGCTTTAGCCCCTGGTGAAACTTCGTAGCTCAACTTGTACAGAACGTACCGCATAAGGTTGTGTGGATTGTGGCGCTAGTTCAAATCCAGTGGAAGTCCAGCCTTTTGGATTCCGGTGGCTTATAAGTTAGCAATTATGTTACACTACTCGCCTAAGCAATCCCATCTTGAAGAAATCCAAAAACAGGTTGCAATAAGTATGCGAGAGAAGATACTTGTTTCAACAGTTTATCGGTGTGAGCAAAGAATGCACAGGTTAGGCCGTTTTTATATAATTGAACAAAACAACACATCCCGTCACAACCTACTCAAACGTCACATTTTAGTAGGGTAGTTTCGTTACTACATGGCCTAATAAGGTAAATGTTCATATGTTGTCTCCTGAATTTGTTAAAATCCAAAGTGATTTTGTCATTGGTTCGACATAGAATAGTAGAACATAATTATTAATCCGCCTACTTTGAAAACAGGCAATGGATTCAAGTTTCGCTCCTGTTAGTGCTCACTATTAGAGTAGATGTACAAACCAACCACAATTAGAATGGGTGGTTTAACGTTCAGCTGTGATAGTTCGGTTCTGTCTAATATGGGATCAACGGAAGAATGGGCAGCACGGTTGTCTCGTGAGAACGAGAACAGTCAGTTAAACTCCGGTAGCTACACGGATATGAACTAATGAACAGCTCTGTTAGGATCGAAGTACGATTAACCCACTGTTTTTCAAAACAGGCTGGCTGGAAAGGCTACATGGGGCGCGGAAGCTGTGATTAACCGTATGCGATATTCCACTTGTAGCAACCATATCTCTGACTGTTTACCGACAGAGAGTGCACTTGTTGCGATCACACGAAAAGTAACTGCAACAAGCCACAAGAAGGTCATTTACGTTTATGAATATGAATATTTCGTATTGACCTTGAAATCCCAGTTGACAGTAAAGCCACATGACTAGTTATGACCGGGTTTTGATCGCTAGAATATTGATCATTGTGTGACACTCAAACGTTGGCTAATGTTACACGACGCTAGTGAAGTCGTCATCAGAGAGCAACTTGTCATAACTCTGAAACTGAGAGGTTGCGGTATTCAAACAAAGAAGTTAAAGTTTATGGCAAATAGCTAGGCAAACGCCGGCGTCGAAAGCTGCAGATACTCAGCCTTTAAAGTGCAACGTATTACGTGAAACATCAATAGGGGGAAACTTAATATCTTGTTTAAACGGGACTACAGTATGACCATCAGACTAGTTACATACAGAATCCGTACTGCATCAGAACTTGACATGAGTTTTGAACTAAACAGTCAGAAAGACTGTACAACATACAGCTTACGAAATTCTGGCGAATTTGCCGAAAATTACGATGAATGGCGTCTCGCTTTACCAGAACCAATTCTAGGGAGACATGGAGTAAGCTGAATGCTTGGTTTCCTGGACTCACCAGTGGGACATGATGCTGGTAAAATGGTGGCCTGGAAATACTACTGTCAATCAGTGTATCTCAAAAACCCAGTAACTGGTGATCATCTGTTGTTAGCCGAAGGTACATTGTTAGAGTGATTTGAGACGAACTTGAGCAAAAATTCAGTTTCGGCAGCGCATATTGACATATTAGATTGGCCGATTTCGACAGTCACAGTGCCACGGTTTCAGTTGGCTGTCACGATTTCGTAGGACAGTGTAAAAATATGCCCACCATATTCAACAAAACTGGTAGTTCTCCATGAAATTCAAGTTTGACACTGATATACGTTTGTTCTGGATCTGAGCCATGTCTGTGCATCACCATAGACCACCAAATGGCCAAATACACAGACGTGTCAGCATCTACAATTGAATTATGGGGCGCTTTAAGACAATAAATGCATAACACAAGTCCAGCTGTAAGCAACTTAATTTTGTGAAGTGGTGCGTTGAATTTTCTAAACATAAGGTATACATCTTACCGGCGCCATCCGAAATAGTGCCATCCCAAAAGTGCCGTCTGTGAATACTCAGAAAAGTGAATTGGGTAATTCAGCTACACAATCTATGCTGACGAAACCACTGATAGTTTGGTGTGAGTAAAGGATGACAGTCCTTAGAGGGATGTGCTTCAGCAGAACAACAAATAAGTCATATTTCTTCATGATAAAGGAAAAGGGCTGGGTGAATCCCATTACAAGAGTCTCCTGTAAAATAAGCATCGTTTTCGTATGATATGCATTGTGTTTAAACGAATTAAAGGGATCGCAAAAAAAGAAAATGGTAAATGCAAAATAGAGTATTGCATCCTTAGATTGGGTCAGCAATGAGAACACAAGACCAGCATTCTAATTTCACCGCACCAGTGTAAACGAATCACACTTCTCCGTCACCAAATACATATCTGGTTGTATATGTGATGGATCTAGCTTAGAAGTGTAAGGGTTCATCCTTGAGAATAATGGCTACAACTAGCTGACGTCAACTACTCAGTGTAAATATGATCTACTGGTGAGTAGTGCAGTTTGGTGTTTCTCAGTCTCTTTCCGTCTTACTCACGTCCAATTTTAACCTACCTCGCCACCTCATTTTAGATCCACTACACTTAGAGATTCACGATACACAGTTGTTTCCGAAGTTAAATATCATTTTATAGTCATGGTCAGTTCTTCCGTCGTCTGCCCCAACTTTTCTTAATTATCGCGAACCTGTTAACTGAAACGTGATCCCTCCGTATTTCGGTAGACGCAACCGAACTTTTTTGACTGGAATTTACATTTACGAGTGGATATGCATAGTCTTAAATAAAAGGCATTATCTACAGTGTGACCTGAATATTTATTTCATGGGTTGCATCGAAACGAGCTGTCTAACATATGTGACTTCAGCACAGGAAACACGGTAGTATCGTATCACTCGGTCCAACCGTTAAATGAGCTCAGCTACACACACATCACTTACCCTGACCCTTCCGCTTCTTATCGCAATATTGTGACATAGGATAATCCCGATTCACGTTGTCATGCGGTGGTCCAGTCAGTCAAGCAAGACAGCCTACCGGCTTCACATAATAGAAGTTTCTAGCTAAGATGCGATGATAGCAGACCAACACAGTATGCCCCTACTAATCAAGTCATAACAAGAACGCCGTTTGACAGTGTACCAAAAACTAAACTAGAAGTTTCGCATGCGCCCTGTAGTGAAACACCAACTTTGATACAGAGAAGTCCAGTAACCGGTTGGTATGCGTACGACCAATTGTTGGCGTAAGGTGGTCGATAAATTCCCACATTCATTGAACTTTGCCGTGTCTAAGCTGTAGGTTTCATCACAGGTTGCGTGCAGAGACATGAACCTAGTATACTATTCTGCTGCAAAAAAAGTCATCCAGCGTTAAATTGGCAGGCTGGGGCATTCCGTTTTGGTCCATTTCTATCGCGTTTAAACAAGAAACGGGTTTTGAGAAGTCGATGACGAATTCTGTCCAGCTGACTAGACCTATGCACAGGAACGCGAACCGGAATAGCAAGCTGCCACAGTCTCACGATACGCACCAGTAAGACAAAGGTACGCAATAAGTGTCCCCAGCTGAGCTCCCCATCGTGTTTGGTGCTACAATGGATTGACGAGGATACACAATGAGAAACTGCAGTGAACTATGATACTTGTCTGCCAAGTCACTGTTGTGGGTTCAGCTCCTGTAGTCGCACTTGCTCTATAGTGATGACGCACTAGTGTTTTGAGCCAAAAACGCGGATGGCACAAAGCTTTTTTTTATCAAGAAAACTAAAACATGGGTTACGCGCCTCAACATGACAACATACAAATCCACTCATCTGTGTACAGCACTGGTCCCAGAAAGTAACCGCTGCTACAGACACCAACGCTCAGTAACTGTATGTACCGAGAGTTTTTCATGCCATGGAGCATTTCAGTGTTTCTTCTTGTATTTCTCTCGCGGTTACTTCAATGTCAAAATCCATGCTCGTGCCTCACTACTGAATAGTAGTGATGTGAGTAGCATGGTACAAACGTTCATGCTCAATACACTGGTGCAGCTCTACCGGAGATCGGACAAAGCAAACGACCTGATGGAACCCGATCCTAGGCTTTTTTTAGTTAGGTTACGTGTGTGTTTGATAGAACACATGAGAACACTACTTACAATTCAATCGCCCGGGCAAGCCGTTAAGAACTTCGAATCCGTAAGGGATATCTGTCGTACAAAATATAGCTTCGTCTGTGAGTAGCATACTGCGTACATTCGGGAACTAAATGGCAGATTTCAAAGACGAGGGACCAGAGGGGACTATTGAAACAGTTTGTACGCAATATGGGGGACGTGTCACCAGGGTGAATGCCAATGCACTGGCGTCAAATGTGTGTGCATATAAGTGAGCCATACAAATGAACGTACACTTTCGCTGTCCTATGTTTTCACATAACCTGCACGGCATTTCATGCAATGAACAGCTTCTTTTGGGGCTACAATATACCAAGCTAACGGGCTACGTGAGTGTATCCCGATCGATTTCATTTTCGATGGTGTTTGGGCAATTCACAGCTACATAGTGTTCACTAAAATTTCGATTGAGAGTAGAATGAGATATTTTGTTTCCGAAGAACCTTAGCAAAAGTGAACGTATTTAAAACCCACCTAACATAAAGTGAAATTACTTCACACTGTATCACATGAATTACTGATGAATGTAGAAAGGCATTCCATCATTAATTTGTGTAAATTAGAACGGCTTACAAAATAGTCATCCAAAATGATTATAAGAGACGGCTGGGTGCAATACTGTCCCATAAAATAAGGAGGTGTAGCCTTTATGATGTAGAAGAAAGTCCTGTTCTATTTTGAGTAACAAAGAAGTTACCGTCCAAGTGTTAAATTGAAAAGCAAGCTAAAGCCTCAGGGTTGAAGGGGATGCATACCGATGTGGAATCTGTTCAGAACCTGTTCGAAGGTGAAGGAGGAGAATAACTGCTATGAGTATTTAATGTGCATCAGTAAATATTCTGCGCATACTCGAGGGGAACTTATTTAGATTTTAAATTTATTTGTACTTTCAACAATCCCTACGGCATGTGGCAAAGGCGATTGTTTCGGAAAGTGGTGGTTGCCCTTGAAACGGGGAGGATTCCCCTCCTATAAAATCCGACTGATATGGATATGACCGAGTGAGATCAACAGTATTAAGCTTGCGCTTAATACTAGGATCTTGTCAAAACCGTTCTCAAATTAACATACACTCATTAAAAGGAAGCAGTAAACTGAGCAACCGTAATTTGTTGCTTAGCGTGACGATTGCGCAATCGTTGCAAAGAGATGAAGGGCCATTCGTTCGAGTGAACTAAAATAATATTCACGTAATTTTGAAATAAAAAATGAAACAAGTAACAGGCTTTACACCATCCAATACTTGCTGTTGTGAAACGATAAGTTTGCATGAGGGTTGAGATTTTGTCAGGTTACCTTGATCTAGACACGAGCCAAAGCGCAATGACATAAAACTGGAGAACACCCTACTTACGGAAAAACATTATTGTCAAATATGCAGTTTTAACCACACAAAGTGATTTTGGGAAGAGAGTTCCATTTTGTGACGGCGTGTTAAGTTTAAATATGGCCATGGCTTGCTAAGCTTTGTAATCACTGAGTACATCTGGTGGGAGAAAACACTCGACTTTTAATCGGAGTAAGTGTATGGCGATAATTTGATTTTCAGTAGTTATTCCCAGAACTCTCCCACCAAATCTCCTTTTCCTGTCATTAAAGAACCAACTACTTTTACTGGGTAACATGCTCTGGTTTTAACAGTCTACCATATTTCCTTTCAAATAAAGCTTTTTCGAATTTTAAAGCAATTAATTTAACGATCCCACAGATTGTTCCCTCGTTTCATGCTGAGAAGCAATTCAGGTCACAGTACGGAAAGTACACAGACAGTCCTAAAAAAATGCTTCATTTAGAGAGTGAACAAAGTGGTCACTCTGTTTGCTTACGCCTTTTGTTCTTCGACAAAAGCAGATCATATGCGCATTCGCGGTCATGTGACAATCCTGCAATGAGTAAGAGAGTCTGCTGACTACGTGGTCACCTGCTTGAAAGGAATTCTGATTAGTCACTTGAGCTTGAGTGTTTGAGGCCACGACCAGTGATGCGGTTAGCATGAGAAATCGATAGTAAAATCGTTAACCTACAGTACATATCGATCAAAACGTACGCTTTAAGCAAAAACATCGGGACAATGAATTACTCGGTCTTTGGGGATACGATGAAAGTGGTATGCAGTTGGACGCAGTGCTGTGTTAAGACCGGGGATAACTAGCGTATCATCGAATTTGCGGCCAAGTGAAAATTAGAAAGACTGAATCAAACAGGCAATAATAATAATTGTGTGGCAAAAATTGCTAGTCTCTTGATGACTACTAAAGTACGCATACTAAACTAAGTTACGAAGGCTTTACAATACTGAACAGCTAGGGAAAATTCCATATGCTGTCCCACCGACATCCGAGTGACGCATGAATCTCTGCTAACTGTTAAAAGTATATCACGACTCTCACATGAAGTCAAGAAGTTTGTACTGAAGAACTTTCATTTCAAATGTGCAGACGGTATGGTCGAATGCAGATTAGAAAGCGATGTGAGAGAGGTAATGGATCCTATTTTTGAAATGCTAGCTGGATAGGCAAAACAACCAGTTTAATTTTATCAGGCAGGATCGCTATGGACGACAGAAGGAAGTTCTATGGCCATTACGTAAAACAAGCCTGTAGACCCCGTGAGAGCCAGAGTCACGTGAAGTTCTGCATCAATATGGTATAAAAGACTGATACGGTAAACAAGTTCTGTGAATCTGGGTCCCCTTAAAAACATACTGAGATTGGTTGAGAAAAATCGACTTCTGAACTCACGTAGGATATTTTAGATGACCTGAGAAAAAATGATATCATAAAACCTACGGGTTGAGTCTCGTGTAAAGTTTGTTGAAGATAACAGGGTTTACACGAGTGCAAGACTGGAAAAATAACTGAGCCAGCTTCTTCTAGTTTTGACCACAGTAAATTACTCTTGATTATTAAATTCTATGGAGACCTTCAATCTGTGCAAAGCAACTGATACCATTAAACTGACACATTAATTGACTTTAACCAAGTTACTACGGCGTATGTTCGTTAGGGGAGGTAACTCAACAAAATCTATGAGACTGAAAGAAGATTGCTAGGAATGCGACATGACGAAAGTAGGTTTGTCATTTACTACTGGCAAATGGTAGGGATTCTTATTAATAAAAATTGGACGGCATTCACAACTGACAGTAGCTTTCGCGTATCTGAAAAGAGAAAAAACATGTGAGTTTCCTGGGCGTTAAAGGCAGTCAGCACTGTATGTGTTTCCTACATCTGAAACTCCAGCCAGGCTTTCATGAGACAACCGTGTTGATTACTGTGCTAGTGACCTTACACTAGACACGAATGAAGTATCGTATACGAATAATCGGCCGGTTCCATATCACTATGATCAGAGAATACGTTTACCAGCTGCACCGCAAAGGCACTAGTACGGTCGATCGAAATCAGGTAACAACCACTTCCAGGAAGAAAACATTCACAAAGCGTAACAAGAAAGACAGTGACAGAAATAGATGTAAGGGAAAAAGTACAACGGCGAGAACCAGTAGCACCGCAAATCACGTCTTCCGCAAACAAACAAACAGTGTAGTTCACATAGTAAAACACAGCACTCCAGTACTCTAACAAAACAGGAACCCTGTTCGCATTTCCATCGGATCGGTGGAGCTCAATCACATCCGACAGACAATGTGAGGGTATGTCAACAATTTGACTCCGTTATGTGACTTTCAAATGACGACGGGAATGTAATTAATCATTAACCATAGTACGTTGACAAATCTCCATGGTTTGTCTATTTGTGCACAAAGATACTATTCGAACAAGTAGCATAACAGTGTGAGAGGTCCGCTGTTCAGTTGTAACTTACAAGACGCACCGAGTCGATTGATAGTACTGAGGTATTTGCAAAGCATCCCGGCAGCTATGCTGCTTGATAAAACGAGTAAGAGATGACTTGAATGATTATATATGATAAGCTGGTTGTGCTCGGTGTGAAATCAAGGGTGTAATGGTCAACACGGTTGTCTCATGGAGGTCTGGAAAGGGTTCTGATCCCGGCTGTGGCAAGGATATGAACTACTGTCGAACCGTAACACGAGTGCAACTCGAGTACACTGTTTGTTATCGAAAACAGCTGACTGAGAGATTCGTGGGAACGTGTGAGACGTTCGAGTTATATTGACTAAAATCCATTGCTACCTAACAGTAATTATAATATCGCCAAACAATTCTGAGGTTTCCGATTATTTCAATTTGGTAGTAAGCCCTAGTCGTTGGAATACCGGTTGGGATTGGCAGAATAGTTACAGTCCCCATTTAAACTGATTGGTCAGTCGAAACATTTGGATATGACCCAACAGTGAAAATCCTGGATTTCGCTTAAATTCTAACTAATGACAGGAACCGTGTGTCCTAACCTGACAATTGCTCCACCACCTGAGCTACGAAGTAACGCTGGGGATCGGTTGCCCGCCCAGCCCAATATGCCATTGGAAATCAACCAATAAATTTGGCGGATTGACTGCGTAAGCACAATTTCTGAAAAATATCTACGCTGGAATCCACTAACTGAAACGATGGACATTGCAACTGATAAGTTGGGTGGCAAATTTCATTAGTTAGATGAAACCCAATTGCAAAAACTTGGACTTAGGCTGGGTTAGGTCTTATGGATGAAAGGTGCCCGTACTCACAGTAATTGAATCAGGCAATTTTCTTCGTACCAACCTATCGGTGGATAGTGCTTAAACGTAGTGTTTGAATAAATCTTACAAAGCCAATAGGTGTAATAAATCAATAACAAAAGTTAGTTACTAGCAGAACAACGATGTATTTCGTCACAGCTTTGTTATTTGCTTGGAACTGGCTTAACAGATGCGCAGCCAGTACGTGAGTGCGTGTGTGCTTATTCGCGTGAACTGAGACGCGCAAATCGGTCAAACTTACTCGCTCTTATTTGCATCAAATCGATCGACAAAGTCGACATGAAACTAAACCGTCTGGTTTGATCTAGAAGACAACTAAATAAACAGTTAAACATCTTTCCGATTAGGAACGTCTTAAAGAAATCTCTTAATCAACCCCAGTCAAAATAATCAATTACAAACCAGAAATGTTTATAAAATCGGTCGCAGATAGAAAGTTACCTCTTTGCATGATAAAAAATATTTCTAATTCGAATGTTTATCTGATTATTTTCACATGCATATAGGAGAGTATAAAAACCGACAATAGAACACTGACCCCAGAGTGAGCGTTGTACTAAAGCCAAAGTTAATTGAATTCGATCGATCGCGAATGTGGCCAGTGTAAACAAATCATGGTCAAGTAAAGCTGTATTCACTGGAAGGGTGGGTGTTAATCGTGGGAAGACAAATTTGGCCCTTAAATCGTTTAAACAAGAAGTGGAATGGTGAATTTACAGGTTTAGGTAGAAGAGGAAATGAGCAAAGGCTCATACGGTCTTGCCTATGTGTTAGTCGGGGGGTGAAATTTGTTTGGCAGTTCATAAATATAGAGAAAATAGTTGTTAAAACTGAAATGTGAGAGAAAAAAGGCGTTGGAATAAAGCACGTCAACACAATGAAACAACACAATGGCACAGTAAACAGGCAGCATAAATGAGCAAAAAACAAAACATACACTCAGACAAACTTACACATCTGGCAAATTGTGGGAGTGTGTTGGAGAGGTTGTTGAGTAAACTATATCTTAAGGCTCATTCATCGATCACGCGAAAGTCTGGACATTTCAAATCAATCAACTGCGACTAACTATGAAATGCAGGTCTAGTTAAGTAAGTGAAGGTAAATTTTGTCCTTCAGTAGCCTACTTAGTTCGAACTTAAGACTGGAAGAATAATCTATCTACCATGTAGTTTTGGCTATACAAAGTAGATCTGATAGTGAATGATCAGTTCATGAGCTTGTATGTTAAGAACAACTATTTTCTCACATGATATAATGCTGTTAATCCCTCCGAATAAGTATATACCCTGAGTCTCATCACTTCCTTGATAACCTTGTTTTAAATGCCTACAACGAATGCCACGTTCTCTTATAAGTACGGGAGACAAGCCTGTTTGTTTGTTTCTGTGCAGGACCACAAAACGAAAGGGTACAGTGTGTAGATCTTCTTTGGATAAAACCGTTCATACGTTCTCCCTCAGAATGCCGGTGTCACTTGTGCTCACATTGTCACAGCTCATTGTTTACAGACACACCTCAATGGTTCTTCATCAATGCTTCAACGTCATCTTTGCATTCAAAGGACCTAAACATATGATCACCGGGAAAATAATCGGCAGAGTTTTAAGGGCGAACGCACAAAATGTTACGGTTATCGGCGTTGAACAGTGAGTGGATATCTAGTGAAAACGTTTACCAGAAAACTTGTTTAAGAGTGAATCAGTCAATCAATAAACGTGCATCACGGGAATGACCACACTGTACTATAATGCAGTGCAGAAGCTCCATACGTCAATTGTAACCAAATGTATACATCGAGTAGAATAATTTGCAAAATTGTGTTCCATTAGAATTGCGTATATTGCTTACAGTAAACATGTCGAAAGCAATAAATCACACTGGAATAAAGTTGGAGAGAATTTTATAGAAAACCCCACTATATCTGAGAAGGCTTTTGATAGTTTTTATCAAAAAATGCACATGGAATGACAGGACCACAGCAGAGCCATTGTGTACATAAGACCTTGAGACGCAGGCCATAGAAACGACAGCTTTTTCAATTCGCTGAAAAGAACCGGAATGATACGGTGAGGTCGTTATTTAGAGTGACGCCCAATTATGTAATCAATGAAGACCACAGAATAGCTTAACCTGATTGTAGTGGAAGGAAGGGTGTATAATGGCCAGGCACAATGCAATTCACCCCCACAGTCCAGAAACGTGACCAGCACGTCACCAGAATTACAGAGGCTGATAATCGTTATTTTTTTCACTCAGCCCGCATGATGTGGGAGTGATCACAGTATGTGATCGCTTGTGCATGTTTACATGCGTTTCGGATATGTGGTCACTTGGCCAAATAATGAAACTCTATCGTCATTGATGGTTGGATCACGATTTCATGTTTGCCGAGTGTTTATCGCGTCAGGCTTGAACTAAGGCTACAAACAGTCGGATAAAACACGAGGTGAACAAACAGTAACGCGGTCAGGAGATATGAATACTCTTTCTGTTCCCTTGAGTAAGATAACTATCGTCGGCACTGTTAGGCATTTCGTGAACACATAAATAGCCCGTTAAGAATGCCAGCCGACGTTGTGGCGTAACGTAATCGACAGGGTATATGCATCGAGTTTCTTCTTGTGACATTACTTTTCCTACAGTCTTCCTTGCTAATGTTATGGTAAATGGTGACCGAGGTCAGTGCAGCTTGGTCATACTTACAGCTTTTATTAACTGGAAATAGTAGTAAATACATGGAGAGACGTTGTCATACGGCGAAAGTGAAATAGATCACAGAGTTCAATAAAAGGCCTCGTTTTCTATCTGACTTGGTGAGTAATTATCGTAAAGGCCACTTGAGAGGAGGGATAAAATATATTCGTGCTTGGACCTGATGTATGATAACGAACTTGATTTGAACCAGCCAAGTGTGCACACAAAAAATTCAGCCAATCAGATACAACTAATAAACGTAAACTCTGCAGGTCAGCAGCTTATTCGCACATCAAAAACCCAAAGTGCAGTTTGGTTCCAATCAAACAAAAGCAAATGGATACGTTGTGAAAAATTACAAATCATCTACAAAACCATTCGTTTTTTTTCACCATCTGGAGTTCTTAGAATAATAACTCTAAAAACGTTCACATTATTTTTCAAATTCTTAGTGAATTCGTGACAACTGCGTTTATTTTAAACGGCCGAGAGAGTAACGAGGACTGTGATGTCTGGTAAAAGTTAGTATACTTAATGGACGATGTATAAGATAGCAATGCAAAAGTTAACGTTACTGGTACAAAGTATGTAAAACAATGTAATCAGGGGTGACGAAATTTTCCTTCCTACTGAGGTCTCAACAAAACAAAATAGCGTCCGCCTTATCTTGTCTCCAAACAACCGTAATGTAGGTCTTTCGTTTATTGATGCACTTTCGAAAGACACACTTACCCGCATGGAAAAGTTCAATACACCTTGAAACAGCCAGAAGACTATTTATAGACCGCTACCACATAAGGGAGATATGAATGCTCAGGTCGATCGCCTTGGTGAGGCCGAATCTCGTTTAGGTGACAAGTTTGGGATAGCCTCACAGTGGTCAGATAATGGTGGGCGATGGTTGCAGCTGTGCGCTAAGTGCAGCGTCATGTGTACCGCCTGCCAACAATTGCCGTATTTCTTGACTATAAAGGTGCATTCGATTCGGTGGATCGATCTACACTTTTAGAGTCGCTTAAACGCAGGGTTGTGCTGACCAAGTATGTGAACATACTGTCAGCGCTTTACTCCCATACTTAGGTTAAGGTTAGGGTTTACGATGAGCTGTCTGACAGCTTCAGCACCAGAAGCGGCGTTCGTCAAGGCTGTCCCATTCCACCATTTTTGTTCAGTTTCGTCATGGACGAAATAATGGAGGACTGTCTGCGGCACTCAAATGATGCCGGTGTTGACCTCCTACCTGGTGGAAGGCTGACTGATCTTGATTATGCTGACGATAAGGTGTTGTTGTTTGACAACTTTCAGGCGGCGCAAGCAACGCTGAATGCAATTTCGCGTTCTGCTAAGTACTACGGAATCCGCTTTGCGGCCTCAAAGTGCTTGTGCAAGATTGCTGTGATGAAGTAGATTTAATGTTAGATAATGAAGTCATGGAAGTTGTTGACCGGTTTGTATACCTGGAAAGCTGCATCAGCGGCAGCGGAGGAGGTGTAGGGAATGAAATAGAGGCGCGTATTTCTAAGGCTAGGGTGGTGTTTGCTAATCTGAGGCACTTATGGCGACAGAAAGGTATCTCTCTTAAGCTTGAGGGTCGCGTATATCAGACTACAGTGAGGGCTGTATTACTTTACGGCAGCGAAACATGGCCGATCAGAGTAGAGGACGTGAGCCACTTCCAGGTATTTGACCACCGATGTCTGCGTTCAATCGCTCGTATCGAGTGGCCCCAACGAGTAAGCAACGAGGAGGCTAGAAAGCGGGTGTTTGGCACTGATTGTCAAACGAGTTCTTCTATTCAGTCATTACATTTGCACAGACTTAGGTGGTTGGGTCATGTACTAAGGATGCCAACTAATCACTTGCCACACCGAGCACTGTTTGCCGACGCTGCGGCCGATTGACGTAAGGTGCGAGGTGGACAGATGATGACCTGGCGTAGACAAACGAAATCGTTCACGAAGGGGTTGGCTACTGTAGATCGGGTTCGTCTCCAGGGTTGGAGCCCTGGCGACTCACAGAGTCGGTGGCTTGAAACTTTAGGTGAGATGGCGGCTAACCGAGCTCAGTGGCGTGAATGTTGTCGTTGTTTGGCCGAGTTGTCTGTGAAGTGAGTGTACTTAATGATGCGGGGCAGTGAAAGCCGCGAGGAAGCTGTCTTGCTGATGAGGCCTTATTTTTACTTACAACTCGGTTTTTTGTTTGCCAGGTGTAGGCGTCTTGATGTTGTATGTTTGAATGTAGACGTAGCTATTTTTAGCGGTTAGGTCCCCTACCCTCTCTCTTATTTCTTCTCTCTTCCTAAACAGGGTTTGTTTCGTCTTCATGGTTGTGTGGCAGTTAAGCATCAGTGTGAACCACTGATGTATTGCTGTCTATGATGATGATGATGCCTTTGAAAGTCATAGAACTGGTGGCTCTTACAGGGCGAGGGTAAATTGCAGTGTCTGTTGACCGGGTGGGTTGACACTGTATTGGGCTTCCCTACTGCAATTGCTGCGTAGTCTTTTAAAGTAAATCAAATCCAAAACTGGAACTCAAACAAAATCAGCCTGTGTCAAACGGATGGACATAGCGAACTCTGCAATTACCGGGTGGTGCAAATTTTGACCCGATGGGACAGCGGATGTTCCGAGTCGATGAAATCGAGGGGAAAATGGACCACCATACTTATGCCACTAGGCAACCAATGCTAGAGTATACTCACTAAATTTTTAGGGCGTTGTATGTTTCTGATGCTACGTCCAGCTTGTGCGAATTCCTTCCCTTCGTTGTCAAGATATACTAGCTTAGCTTATTGTTAGGGCGCCCACCTTGTGACCATCCCAGGGCGCCTCCTTCGTGAGAAAGAAGAAAAAAACCACTTGACTCAGTCCTAACTAGCGGAACTGTTCAAATCGGTTGAGACTTTTTATACCGCTATGCACATGTCCGATCCTAACTCTTTCACATGATGTGGTGGGAATGTGTGGTCATGACGTGCCCTATAAATACCTTGTACGTGTCGCCATAGCGGCACCCAGTTTTGGAGCGGAACAAAGCTTCTTACATTGAACGCGTCTTTTGGCTTGTCTTGGGAGCGAATATGGGAACAGTCGCGGTATTATTCGGGACCGAGATTTTCGTGTGAATTATTACCGGGACGAGAATCCGATTTTATCGAGCACACCACTCTACCGAGATCGAACCAGCGTATCGTTTAGGAGGGTTTACAACACTAATCAATGACCCCACGGAAGCAAATGAAAATAGTGATAGTTTCCGGGGTTGAGACTCTCATAAATCACTTGCCCTCTTACTGAAACACTGAATATGGTAAGTGATTGGAGTGAACGGTTCTGTAATTTGACAATTTATGACGGTTGATGAAGCAAGACAGTGGAAGCCGTGATGGATTGCCGTCCTTTACCCAAGTGCAACTCGGTTACTTAGTTGTAAGGTATAGATACTTTGACGTTGATCGTTTGAATTTAGATATAGGAATTAAGTCCCAACATTTATTTGCAAACTGGTATACGCCATTTTCATGGCTATATAGCAATTAAGCACTAGTCTCAGTCGCTGATCAGCCGACTGATGATTCTGGGTAGCCGTTGGCTACAAAATTACAGTGGAACGTCTCAAATCATTTACGGTACGAAACGAAAAAGAATTAGTGACCGTTCCGACTACAGACTGCAATTCAGCTTGTATTTGGAACATGACTTACAAAAAGGAGTTATGGATCCATAGGATGGCTCGTATTTTAATACCCCATTGGTGAATAAAACAAACATTACAAAAAATCGAGCTGCGTGTATCACACGGATACTCGGAGTAAAGTCCTTCTGTACACTGAGGTTAGGTCTATATGTGACTAATTCACCTCTTCGGACAAATCGCACTGCGTAATATAAACGGCAGTGCACAGCATAAATCATTACAAAGGTCACCTGCACACCGGATGCAACCATTTGGAAGCTGAAGGTAGTTAAAACCGGCTCTAGGTGCGTGCAGAACGAAACGAACAGTGATACTTACAGATTGCTATCATTTCAAGTACCATCCATTTTAAGCAGTATTCAACTAAAAGTATACCGACTTTAAAAGTACACCCACGACTCATCGAGTGCGTAAGGAACAGGCAAATCCTGTTTTAGATTAACAACGAAGCAATCAGTGGAACGCATTACGTGTTGACATTATATTATATATCCAGCTCTACGGAACCATGGAGTTCCGTTTGACAAAACAAAAACGTCATCGAAGACAGAAAGAAATGTGGATTTAAAACTTAACCTGAACTAAAAATATTGTACATTTCTCTTGATGCTGTAACTAACATGTGAACAAATATCTGAGCAAATGTTTTCGTTCAAATTGATTAAGAAATGAGAACTGATGATGCGGTCAGTGTTGTTTACCCCTATCAATGACTGTGTTAAAAGCAATCCTTTAGAGAACGTTGCCCACGAAATCCAGCAGCAAACCTATCGAGACTATCCAATGAAAACTAGCCTAACTATTGGACTGGGCTTCTGTATCGACGACTGTCCATTGAATTAACGGACGGATCCAATGGCTATTAGTCAGGTCTTGTCATATTCGCATACATGTGAATGAGCACCATCCGGGGTTTGTCTATTTTCGAACAAAATGGATGAACGTAACCAAACAGGTGAGCTTCGCTCCCAGGAAGAAAACATTCACAAAGCGTAACAAGAAAGACAGTGCCAGAAATACTTGTAAGAGAAAAAGTACAACGGCGAGAACCAGCAGCACCGCAAATCACGTCTTCCGCAAACAAACAATGACAGTGTAGTTCACATAGTAAAACACAGCATCCAGTACTCTAACAAAACAAGAACCCTGTTCACAGTTCCATCAGATCGGTGGAACCCGATCACACCCATCAGACAATGTGGGATAAGTCAACAAATTGTCTCCGTTATGTGAATTTAAAGTGATGACGAGAATGCAGATCATTAGTAACAATGCAAACACCAATCCCACCATTCGGCACACACACTGTTCACGATTCACCTGTTTGTACACAATATCATAGTCGAATGAACCAATGCACGAACGTGAAAGATACGATGTTCAGTTGTAAAGTGTAGGACGCACTAATTCGATTGACGGTACTACGACAGTCCCGATACATCTCGGAAAATGTTGCTTGATCAGTGTAAGAAACTCTTCATACTGCCGACCGTCAGCACAAAAATCATAAAATCAGACAATTTAGTTGTCAGTAACAAAAACACAAACGTTCCAGACGCCACCAGCCTCCTCGACTGTTGAAGTGATAAATCACTAAAAGTCAAGGAACACTTGAATTTGAGCAGTAAGACTGTGTAAACCTTTCGGCCACTACAATAAATGTTGGCGGATATATATATCTCCCATAACATTTTGTGGTCAGTATAATTCATTATGGGTATCAGTTAATAGAACTGTCGTGGATGCAGGTTTTCAACATGAAGCGCAGCACATCTCAGTCAGTATCCGCTAAGTATCGGTAAAAATCTGATTCATATTTTAATCCATTATGAACGACTGACACTTTAACCCAACGTGTGGCAACCAGAGGAAAAATCAATTTCATCTGGAGTTGAAACTTAACTGAAAGCGAATAGAACCAGGCTTTCGTCGCCGACCCCAAACACCCGCAGACATGCAAAATAGACTGGGATCGAGGTAACGCAACTGCACGACCACCACAAGTAAAACAAATGCAGACGTAGTTCAAGACCATCCAAATCACTAGGAAGAAGGGAGTATGAAGCTTCAGTTGATTATAGGTATGTGCTAATCCAAGTGCAACATACTACGCGCGGATGCAAACAGACAAACAAGGAATATGAAGTTTTTTCGAAAATCACAACGAGTCACTAACTTCAGTTTTATGTCAATTCCGATACTGTGCTCAACCACAGATGAACACCGTCCGATGAGCCATAGCCGGTAATATACGACGGCTACTAGACTTGATAACACAAGCTTCCTGGTTATCAAGTCCACCCCAACCGAGGTCATTCAGAAAACACGTAGCAAAACATGAGGTGGGAAGGAATGCGTAAAATGTACCTGAACAGTTAATGCTAATGTTGCGAAACCAACGCATCAGACCTAGTTACTTCAACGAAACAACCAGTGTATGCAGTGCTCTCGTCACACATGTGCAACGCAACGTAGACAGCAGTTACTGAAAACAAGTGGTCTTAGAGTGTCATCCGATCATATAGACCAAGTGTCGCAACCACATTACCCCATGAACGCTGTCCTCAAACGAAACATCTTCACGTCGGCTTCGTGGGTTGGTGAACGCCACGTGTTTCGGTTAACGGGCTGCGAATCATTCAAGTGAGTGAGTATGTCAGAATTGAAACAGCTTTCAGAGTAAACAGACCTGTCACCACCTATGATGAACATAGACACTGATCCTTGTCAATTATGTACCACAATACGCTACTTAGATGCAAGGTGCAGACCGAGCTGAGGTCAATCAGTTGCCGACAAAGGATCTGAGCCACTTACGTACCAAAATTCCCTAAGGCGGAGCTTAGTGAACACCCGTCATCAGAACATGACAGACAACCCAAACCGATGTTGCTTGCAACCGCTCTTGCAAGCAAGCTTTCATATGATTGCTGCTTCTGCAGTTGTGTATTTCTTTCTACTTATCGTATCGCCTCCGTGACCCTAAGCAAAAACGTTTACCTTCCAGACGAAAAACAACCAGAAACGTGTAACACGCACGGTGCCCCCAAAGGCTGGTTGCGTGCAGCCGCGACTATAACAGACTACGTGTTGTCGCCTCAGTGGGCGATCCTGGGTATACATGATGCCAACTGATTATCTAAGACTATCTGTAGACATCGAATGAATAAACTAAAGCACGGACTCGAAGAAGTTGTGAAGCTTGTTAGAACCCCAGAGATCATAAACAGCCTGCGGATTTTAACGGCTAATAGTCAGTATATGCCAGGTATTCAATTCGATCACCGGTGAGCAATACTTGTTAGTTATACCCAAATTCATCGTTGTAGCTTCCAAGTTAGTGACCACCACCAAAATAGGGCTGTTGGCTAAGATGATCTCGCGCCGGCACTTTCCAAAAAAATGGAGAGGCGTTAGTAGAGGGTTTGACGCAGTTGTATCAATTTGGGTGGATGACGATCATCCCTCCGTGGTGGGGTCACCGAATAATAGTCTCCATAGTCAAGAAAAGTGTGCAAGGCTCTTGCGAAAACCATAGGGAAATTAGCGTGACCCCAGTCATTACCAGTGTTTCCGACATCCGTTAGGCTCCACCGACTCACTGCAGCTCGACAGAAAAACACGAGGAGAGAGGCAGAGTTTCGTCTCACATAGGGATGTAATGATCAAATTTTCATCCCTCGCCAAGTTCTAGCGCAACGTCAGACGCACCACCGGTCAACAATTGCCAGCTTTCTCGGCTATACCGGTGCGTTCGATTCGGTAGATCGATCTACACTTTTAGTCGCTTAAACGCAGGAGTGTGTCGAACATGAACGTGAACATACTGGCAGCCCCGTCTTCACATACTTCAACGCAGGTTAGAGTTTAAGATAAACTGTCTGACAGTTTCAGCACCAGGAGAGGTGTGTCTACGGTATCTACTTTCATAATCTTTGTCTAATTTCTTCAAAACAAAACACTGGACTGTCTGTGGCAGTCACAAGATTCCGGTGTGTCCCTCCCACCTGGTGTAAGGCTGACTGATCTTGATTATGCTGGCGATAAGGTGTTGCTGTTTGGCAACTTTCAAGCAGCACGAACAATGCTAGACACAATTTCACGTTCTGTTAAGTACTTCGGAATGTGCTTTGCAGCCTCAAAATGCAAAGTGCTTCTGCAAGGGTGCCGCAATTACGTAGATTTCATGCTAGATAATGAAGCTTTGGAGGTTGTTGACCGGTTTGTATACCTGGGAAGCTGCATCAACGACGGCGGCGGAGGTGTAGGGGATGAACTAGAAGCGCGCATCTCCAACGCTCAAGTGGTGTTTGCTAACCTAAAACACCTATGGCGACAGAGAGGTATCTTTCTGAAGCTTGAGAGTCGCGTATACCAGACAACAGTGAGGAATGTATTACTTTAAGGAAGCGAAACTTGGCCGCTCAGACAAGAAGACGTGAACCGTCTTCGAGTGTTTGACCACCGATATCTGCGCTCAATCGCGCATATCGAGTGGCATCAACGAGGAGGTTAGAAACCGGACGTTTGGTAGTAAGTGTCAAACGAGTTCTTTTGTTCAATTCATACATCTGCACAGACTTAGATGGTTAGGTCATGTATTAGAGATGCCAATTAGTCGTCTGCCACATCGAACACTGACGACGCTGCCGCTGATTGGCGTAAAGTGCGAGGTTGACAGACGATGACCTGGCGCAGACAAATGAAGGCATTCACCAAGGGGTTGGTCATGGTAGATCGAGTTCCTCCCCCAATCTGGGGACCTCGCGATTCACGGAGTCGGTGGTTGGAGACATTAGATGAGATGACGGCTAATCGAACTCAATGGCGTGAATGTTGCTGTTGTCTGATCGAGTTGTCTGTTAAGTCAATGCATTTTATGAGTAGTGAAAGGCATAAGATAGCTTTCCTGTTGAGGATGCCTTACGTTCATCTACAGCTCGGTTGTTTACTTGCAAGATGCAGACGTTTTGATGCTGAATGTTTGAATATAGACATAGCTGCTTTTAGTAGTCAAGTTTCTTCTTCTCCCTTCTATTTTCTTTTATCTTTCTATATAGGATTTCCTTTTTTCACTTATGGTTGTATGGCCGTTAGGCATCAATAAGAACCATTAATGTATTGCCGTCTATGATGATGACCACTATCAAGACAAATCACTAGTACACAAACGCTGACATAGAGAATATTCCTTAGGATTAGAAGTTCGGAAGATGACCAAGTCACAAGATATACCTAATGCCAGAAATAATGAAGACGGGGTGTAGCAGTAAAATAATTCCAGAACAATCAACCACCGTGTTATAGCAGTGTATACTACGGAAAGCGACGAGATCGGGCAAAACGAACAGCGAGAAATAAAGGCAAATGGAGCCAGCTGGCATCAATCGCAACTGTCACCCAACAAAAGCGACGTGCGCAATAAGTGTGGACCGCCAAACATGTGAATGGCAACATGAATCAAACAAAATCGTGGAAAAGATCGATGACATACATGGACTTTAACGTGACAATCGCTGTGGAAGCATGGCTGAAAAAATGGAGTTCACAGGGTCAGAAAGGCGGACGATGAGAAACAGTTTCATACCAGATCGGTAAGCAAGGAATGTGGCTCAGGACGACCGAAGTCTACGGAATTAGAATTCACAACTTAGTGTGAAGGAAAAAACAGTATATGATGAGAAAATACCAAATGAAGGAAGTCGCATTAAGCGATTGGCTAAATTACAATACGCAAATTGAGCTGATCACATAGCGGTTCTTGAGATGACAGAAGAGGAGCAGAAAGCGATATACATTATATGAATCAAGCCAAAGAACCCGGTAAAAATCAATAACTCTGATTCACAAATGCAATATAAATCATTTCTTCCAGAGTAGCACTAAATGAAAACAATGAACGAAGAGAACAATTTCGACAGATGAGCATTCAAAATGATTTTTGAGCGAAAGAGGTATGTGGTGACGCGATACAATGAACGGGACGTAGATGACTATCAGAGATGAACGGAAACACTGCGTTCTCCTCAAAAGGGCACAAAGTCTGAAAATGCACGAGTGGAGACTGGCTGCGCGGTAGAATGCAGACCGACAGTTCCTGCCGAGGACATGAAGCCGTCATTCTGTTCGGCGAATTAGAATGCACATAAACAGGAACGCGATAAAATAATTGGAAACAACATTACAGACCAACAATATTCAACACAAACAAAAATTAACTTTCACGTGTTATTTCACTACCTATCCAGAAACTGAGGCTGGACGTTGCATTAATGCTGATCTTAAATACGCAACACGGTTGTGATTCAGATAACGACATTGAAGATCGGCCATACGGTAACGGAGGCTAACTTTAGTTACAACAATTCATCTTTCAAGTGTCTGCTCGGATCAATGAACTTGATCAATAGACAGAAACATAATGTAAAGGTTAAAAATAATAGATTTTAGACACTTCATCAAACATGTTGGTTAGACGCTTGAAATGAAAAAAAAATCCTTTCGGGCTGCGAAGACAGTGGTAAGAAAACGGAAAGTTACAGCAAACGACAATATGAAACATTACACCGTACACATCACACAATTCATCTCAAGGTGTATGGGGGAAGAGTTAAGTAAACTATTACGAATAAAAGGAGGAGAACGCTCCAGAGTGGATCAGAGTTATCTGACTATTCTTACTTCTACCTTGGATGAGCGATACTAGAAGCGAAACAAGCCAGGAGAGATGAACAACACTATCGGCAACAAGTTTAGCGACCCAGTTAATGAGCAGAAATGACAACGATCGGAGCACAGGAACCTATTGACCACATGTAAAGAGAACAGAATAAGCTAAACAGCAATGCAAATTGAGGCCGGATCACGAATGCTTTTAAACGCTGAAGGAAAGAGTTTCTAGTCAAACAAACGAAATACTGTTAAATTTCAAAACTAAAGATAGGTATCTGAAATGTTTTCCACCCTCGGTTTTTGATTAGTGTCGTTACTATAGTATTATTCGGAGTTACAAATTATAAATTCCATCAATGGAGCCTAGAGTAACAAAGTAGCGCACGATCGAGTTATGTGCAACACATTAGTTGAAGCATCGTCGCGTAAAACCCTCTAGGGTTCTAGCACATCTAACTAACACAAATGTCAATAACTGAAAAATATGTGAAGAATAGAGAAAACCAAGTAACCAGTGCACATTAAGAAGTAAAAACCACCAAACCACTAACAGAGGTCAAAACCTTCGTGTTATGTCTAAGCTAAAACAAAGAGTTGATGCAGAAGGATAAGAATGAATGAATGTGGCAAATTTAACAAGGAAGAAACCCTGTGAAACCGAATCCAACGTACAGCGGATGTCACTGGTCCAATGGCCGACAGCGGTTGCGTCATCCATGAGGCGGGAAAAGATCGCGTTCCAGAAGAGGAACTATAATGAGATTGTTGAAAGAAAGGATTAATATGATTGCTCAATTGGGGTTGTTTTGTGGTTAGGACAAACGGATTCCGGTTCGTTGCCACAGTAGGGGCGGAGGGTTCGGAAACTGGCACTGAGGAGAGAGAACTGGTGAAGGACTGAGGTGGAGGATTCGTGAAAGGATTTAAAGCGTTGTGATGTTTTGGAGTAGCATTCATGCTAATCGCGGCTGTCAAAAAGGGATTGTACGTTTTGGACGGGTGTTGAGCATCAAAGGCCACTGAGAATGCGCTGGACGCAGGTGAATAGTAATTGGGAGCGTGGACCGGGTTAAACTGACACGAAGGTGGAGGATTAGAAGCAAATAAACCACGAGCATCCATACCAGACGGAGCCGAGGTTGTGCTTTTGAAAAGACCATCCAATTCAGCCAATGCTGCATACTTATCCGTTGTGGAAGTGGTCGTCTTCTGAACTTGGAAGTTTCGGTCGGACAGCGACTCGGACCAAACAGACTTAGGGATGACGGGTGGTTGTAGTGAACTAGATACGGCAGTTGCTTGTGGCACAACTGAATGTGTCGATAGCGAAATAGACGCAGAACTGAAATCAGCAAAAAAATCGTTTGACTGTTTTGCACCAGAGGTTGAAAGAGCTGTTGTAGCAGCGGCGAAATTAGCAAAAGGGTCGGTGGTATCAGATCGTGTCGTAGAATTGGAGTCTGGAGAACGAGGACTGAATGGGTCAGTAGAAAAACCGCCCAACGGTTCAGATACTGGTTGAGACTGGACAGAGCGAGGCTGCAAACAGAATCCGGTGGAGAAGAACACTGAAGTGAGACCAACAAAATAACTGACCCGAATTTAAAAAAAACAGGCCGGTATCAGAGTTACTAAATGATTATCAACGCAGAAAAACCGAAGAAAACGAAGCATATCCAGCTCCAACGCAATCCCGCTTTCATACTCACTTCATGTTTCACGCGCAGCCATCACAAATGGCACAATTTATCTGACTACTATGCAAGATGCCGTTTACTGAGGTAATGATAACGTAACGAGAGTGACTAAGGAACTCGATCACCGTGGTACTTTTCTGATAGAAAAAAGATTAGACAGTCGATTAGCTGAGCGAAAAGTGGGGCGAGAAGCAATTAGTCAACCTTGGGATATTAGACTATATGGAAAGACGGAGCAGTAGCAATAACAAAATCTGCATATGACATTTAATAATGCACTAGTAAGATATCGTTCGAGAAAAGCATTTGTTTGAATTGTGACCTAGAAGGACCGAGATATGGAGTGAGCATCAGTTGCAAAAGCGGACAACAGTTTGCAGGTTTAGAGATGAAATGAGTGACCAGGTTTAGAAAAAATACCCATAAAGGTAGAGGACAAACTGTCTACTCACTCATACTACAAAACAGAATGTTTCCAAAAGACCCGAGATATTACGAACGTTTACGAAGTGCGCACTGAACAGAAACCACCTCCAACATACACGATGGATACGTTTAATCTGACCAATTATGCGACCAGCGAAATTAACTGCAAATGCTTGAGGTAAAATAGACGTTAGGTTAATAGGCTGCATCATTTCTTATGAAACCAAGTAGAAAATAAACGGGAACTGATTGGTAACTACGAGATAAAAATACTGATTGACCCACAGATTGCTGATTTTAACCGAGGATAGCTAATTCAGCCAGTACAATACAACCCGGTAACCAGATAGCTGGGTGAACGGTACGCAGGAAAAGCTTCACAGCTAGAAAAAAGTAACGTGAACTCAAATCTAGCGAAGTGTACTTTTCTATTACACTGCTTTAATCGGACTAATGTGGCTGATAAGCCAACAAACACGCAGTAAGTATATTGCAGTTGAATGCAGCCAAAGCGCACACATTTGCTAATTCGTGGTTCACCATGTGGTCGAAGGCAAGGAAGTTAGATAGAACGTGAAAGAGATCAGTGGAGCTTCGAAGATTGATGAGACCAGAAATAGGTGGAGGAAAAAGCATTACGAGACAAAACTGTGCAAGGTATTTGATCATACATACAGGCTAACTGTTTTCATTCCATTGGTCGTTCTCAGGAAACAACGGAAGCTGCGGTTAAGTGATTAAAGTCATCAGAGTGTAACTACAACGTGACAACATATCGAAACGCAGAGATCAGGCAGTATTTTCATAAAATGTGAGTAACATTCCACCACAGGCACTTCCGAAGTTCGGTATTCTATGGGGTTTTATCAGGCACAAACGTGATTGACCAAACTACCTCATGAAAAGAGGTCGTTTACGGTTAATAAAGGTCTCACGTGGGTCACCTAATGTAGCTTCCACAGTATATAACAGATTTAATGCGGTGACAAATTCAGTCAAAGGTAAGTTATTCGGTAGAAAAGTCACAGATGTGCTAAATTGTACCGTTTATGGTCGAAACGATTGCGGTTTATATGTGTGATGCAATAACAATGCGTTATTTCGTCGCTCGGTCACATCTGTCAGAGCTTACTGAGACTTTTGGGTTCATGTTCGCTTGTAGCCTTCTTCCCTGTATTTGTGTTACAGCATCACTTCCTTCGGGTTTCATCTTCTCAACACTGCACAGTGCATAAACAGCCGAGCTGTTCATATTCTGCATAAACCCAATTTTACCTTCCGTGCACAATTATCCCTTACATACCTCTAGTGACGCTCCATCTTAGCGAACGGGAACCAGAGACAAAGTGAACATATATACTCAATGGATAACATTAGGCATGGGGTGGGAAATATCGAGGTTACAATAGGAAAAAAGGAAGAGATGGACAAAATGTGGAAACACGAGCCAAGTAATGAGTAAACAAGAAAACTAGGGTGCAAAGAGATACCCAGCACGGACATCATTGACCACAATCTTTGAATATGCTCGACGGCACCGTTTACCAAAGACCCCGTTGTCCTCCAGATCTCAACAAGAAAACCTCTACTGAAACAAGCTACAACGCCTAGGCTTTTGTGTCCGGAGCTAAAGCATTTAGTAACAGTTGCCCTATCTGACAGGAGATACGCAAAGCGGTAAACGTAAGGGTGGTTCTAGTGAGACTGATCGAAGTCAACGTAGCCGGTGTAACTAGATTATCACGTTTAGTGACCGTCAGAATCTGTCAATCTCGAAGACATGCCAAAGAGCCTCACCACAACGCTATGTTGCTCTTTTGTGCTATTTTTACATGGTGATTAGGTTTCCAAGGTGCGTTGATCCGGAGGGCCATCTTCACCTAACCTTTAAACTCTACAGGTATAACCACTTCAGATGGGCCGAAATGTTTGCATGTCGAAGCAGTGGCTGAGTAGGAGTGAACAGACAGTGAGGCAAGTAAACAGCATCATCATCACCATCATCATCATAACAGCCATGAGCCTGACCAAAAGGTACTGTGGCTCGGGTCGCCGCTCACCTCAA
>JTDE01001794.1:46394-58731 GCA_014338405.1 Paragonimus skrjabini miyazakii | reverse complement strand
AGGGTCAATTCAAATGTCTGATTTTCGCTTGCGGACTTCAGTCACCGAAGGAAGCAGATATCTCAACACGGATTTTGTCAAAGATAGAACAGTGTCCCGAAATCACTCTGCAAGATATCACTGCTTTATGGCAACGCCTAATGAACCTAAAGCATGACACCGCTATGATCGAACACAGCAATCACTCAAACGTCCACACGGTGTCCTCAAATGTCCCAGTCAAGAGTGCATCAATGTCGGAACGCGACAGCCGAAGAAAACCAACCACACCATGTTGGCAGTGTGGTGGATGGCATTATGTCCGATATTGCCCATTCAAACAGCATCGGTGCACCCACTGCTCCCGACGCGGCCACGAAGACCATTGCTGTTTCAAGAAGCGCCAGCACCTGCTCAATCAGAACTCCCGCAAGCCACACAAGCCCCGCCTCTCGAGAGCGCAGGTCGTGCTCGCAGCAAGAAACAACGACCACTGGACGCGCAGAAGGTACGTATCAACAGCAAGTCGGCCAGACTACGGCTCGACACAGCACCCGACATCACATTAATCTCTGACCGCACGTGGCGCCTGATTGGCAAACCTACAATACGCCCCACAGCCCAACTTGCACGAAGCGCTACTGGTGATCGATTGCCCATCATTGGCTATGTCAAGTGCACTGCAGCCCTCAACGGATCACCACTCAGCGGTACCTGCTACGTGACCCGCAATCCTGGCCTGAATCTTCTTGGATTAGATTGGATCGACAGACTGCATTTACTTCACAGACCATTGTTCCAAATTTGCAACCGAACTCAACCTCAGCAGAAGCCCACGGTGACTCCAGAAGTCCACCATCAACTCGCAAATGTTCTCCAGCAGAGACACTTGGACGTGTTCGCAGAAGAACCTGGTTGCTGCACGAAAATAAAGGCCAGCGGAAAAGGTCCTCCAAATCATGTTTCACAGACCTGCTTGACCAATTACCGGACAACCTCAAATCTGAACGTCCCAGATCGCAAGTCGGCGGTAGAATGCATGTTCAGTAGAAAACTGAGGACTGTTTTGGATATCATGATTCCGCATTCAAACAGAAGGGGAGGACGCAAGGCAGAAATGGAAAGACAGTATAATCACAGACACGGAGCTCGTGCACGGTATTTCGCAATCGGCGAACCGGTACTTGTACGAATGTTTCATAGACCGCTGGACTGGAGGAAAGGAATAATCGTCCGACGGCGAGGATCAGTCCTCTATGAAGTGAAAGTCGGCGAAGGCAAATGTGTGCGGCACGCGAACCAAATTCGACGGATTCGCGGAGATGCACTGTACGACCATGAAGGACCAACCACACAACTCGATATACTACTGGGCACTTTCGACTTGAAGAAGGGACGCCCTAACGAAACCGAACATTCGACATAACCGACGTTACAGTCCCAGGACACTGAGCGCAAGTATCCGATGAGGTAGAGACGGCGGACGAACAGATGCTGCAAACCGGTCAAACCCATTCAGGTCGATCCCCGGAAGTAGTCCTATGATTGAACGCAACAATCTTCAAGGGGGAGGTGTTAGGGCCACAGTCATGAAGCCGGGACGATGGTGGATACATAGGCTTCATACTACTCTCAAAACCACTATCAAATTGCACGTGCAGTACCGTGCAAACCAACCGTCTAATCAAATCGGAATAACGAACGGTAACAGTTCGTGGCTGTGTAACTCGAGAAAACAAGTCTCAAACATGGCCTTAAGAAAGAAAATGGAAGGTGTAATTCAACGAAGAGAACAAAATGTAGGAACTCCTCTCCCTATACCAACATCAGTGAAACGTAACCCAAAGAATGTAAGGCAAAACACCGAGCAGTAACCATTATGTTTAAGAAAGACAAGCCGATTTATAGTAAGGATGACAGGCAAGCTTCAACACGAAAGTTCATGCTTCATTTCGGCTATTTTAGAATACCTCCTAGAAATTTGAAGCCATCAGGAACCAGTACGAAAATGCACAGAAGGATACGTGCACTTTGACAACATGAACTGCTGCGACCGTATTTCACACCAGTGGTTTGGTTGATCAACACCTTCTAAGGAGACCTCGTTTAAAAATGAAGTTGTTTACCTAACATCGATACGCTAAACAGATAAACAAACCTAGCCTAAAGCAACGAGCATGTTTAACTTAACGTCAACTTCGTCCGAGATAAATCACTCAAGACGATGCCAACTGCCAATCGTGGGGCAATCGGTCTGAGCAACGGTTAATTCAAACACTCCTACCCAATTCTGAACAACTTAGCATCCAGCCTACACGGTCACGTACGTCGCACAGTAGCAAAAAACTGTGGCGTAAAAGCTAAAAGCGAAAACATATTCGAATCAGCACTACCAACAACGTAACCATAGCTGACACTAGGGATTAGTTGGTGAATAATGAGATGTGTCAAAAACCATTCCGCACCTAAATCCGAACAACCAACATTAAGGGTCCTACATCTTATGCACAAAAAACGCGTTGTAAAACGAGGTAAAGCAGGATCCACAACACCCTTCATAGTTTTCACTGCAACGCTATGTCAACTGTCTACTTTACGGATAACTCAGTCAACTAACAGTCACACTGCCACTACTGAATTCAATTAACAGGTGCCTGATAAAATGTATGGCCCCAGACTGTGTAATAGGATGTCAGTCTGGAAGACCAACGCAATTTGCGGCCGTGTTGTGGCTAACCGGCAGACGTGGTGCTGATGAGACACAACTGGGTCGAGACAGCTGTCCATCGCTTCGCTGGTGGTCACTGGGACCAACTGTTTACGTGGATATCTTTCAGACAAGCTTGGTTGAACGTATTCATAGAAGCAAAAAGTCAAAAGAGACAGCGAAGACGACTGCCTTGGATGCAGCTGTCCCTGACTCGGTAGCCCAGTTGATAGGAAGCTTGCTGCGATTCAGTATGCCGTTTTGTCACCAGTTGTGATCACACCGAAGCCCGGATGTTTCGCAATTACGTTTCCGCTCAACTAAAGAATCTGCCAAATTACTTACATATTGCAGAAAACAGTAATATCGAGGACAGAACAACAAATAATGATGACATATCCGAAGATGTACGAATGTAGGACTGCTGAAGTCTGCTAAGCACATCGGGATTAAGCGGCCGAAACGAAGAAAACCCTAGTCAGTGGTTGGTAAAAGGGCAAGTTTAACATATTCCCACTTTGAACAACCACAAGCATTATGCTAACTAGCAGTAACATCGATGTCGAATGCTAGCCAGACTGGCACACGCTGGACTTACGGTTACTTCGATTTCGATCTTAACCGATCAGCTACACAGAATCTCACTTGATAGTTAATTGGAAGAAATAAGATAATATCAATGAAAAGGGTTAAATTAAATATCAACGGGCGGCCGATACAAAACCATATTCACTATGGTCTACAATCAAAACCGCTGGAACTTGATCAGAAACACTCGTTTATCGCAGTAAACGAACTCACGACTCTGAGGACCATAGCCTCTCTATAATACTATTATTATGACATTCATTAACGCCTTTGTCACGCACTCTGAAGTGACAAGATTATTTCAAAATTCACTTTGGCAGTCTATTGAGGTTACCTCTGACGCTCCTTACGAACGTTTTGCTAATCACTCACTTGGGGAGTTTTATTCTACTTATTAAAGAATACAGGCCACTGAGAAGGACATAATTTCGACCAACTCGCTTAGAAGCAAGCCCGAAACAGAAATTGCCGTATAAAATGCAAGTGGTAGATGAACCGGTGTCAGCCAAACATCCTTTAGAAAAGCACTTGCGTGAATCTAGATAATTTTTCAGTATCGATAACCCTGGCAAGCAAGATTATTAAGCGTTCACAATAGTGAGTATATATATATATATATATAAGATTATGTAGAACAGTTCCCAAATTACTATATTAAAATGATTGTTACCTCCATATGCTCAAAGGCTACCCGACTCGAATCTGAGATTAAATAGTGGCCCTCTGCGCGTCTTCGATATATAGATCTGGCAGAATGGTTATTCACCGTTTCCAGCGATAAATAAATCATCTAAATAAGACAATCCAAAATTAATGTATGGCTCGAGGTGGACCGGTTAAACGACCCTCAAGATTGTTGGGCCCAAGTACATCAGAACTTTTCTATGATAGATTATCACCGATCACGTGGTCAAACCACAGGTTCCGTTCAGAGCTGGTCCGCATGAAAACCCGAACCGCATTATGTGTTTGTGAATCGTAAACAGTAGTCTTCCATCTGATTGAAATCAATCGTTTAAAAAAATGTCGTAGATAGTCGATTAATTACGTGTCTGTTTAACAAAATTGGTATGTAATGCTTCTGAGAATTTCGGATTCGTGATAACAAACTATATCCACCGTCTATTAACATTTAAGAATAGTTTGGAAGCGTTCCACGTAAGTCATATACAGCATCGCTCATTCAAAGTTAGTACAGTAAGATACCTTACGAGATCTGAATCTGGTTGCCTTCAAAATATTGTTTGTAAAGGATTTGAAAATAGGGCAACTTAGTATTATGTTTCTTTGTGGCAAATGACTGTTCTTACCCCCAAGACGTGCATCCCCTTCGGTAAAGTTTATCGGCAAGGTTTCAATAAATGACGTAACCCGTTTCTCAGTACTCACAACGGTCCTATAAAAGTGGTTACAATTAATGATTAGTGATTGAGAAGCCTGTGTTAAACGTCTATGCACACACCTTGGAATTTCGACCAGCATGTAAGGCAGACTAACTGATTCCGGCTTTTTATGCTGCGCTAACCGTGAGGTCAGTTTCGATTCGTTCTAAACCAAGTAACCGGCTACATCGAACAAAGCATATACTCTCGAATCACTTGACATATGTTCACCCACAACAAATGCCATCGGACTTCAAGAACTGTGGCTACTTTATTGGTTAACTGATCAAGTCGCTATGCAAAGGCACACACGCACACTGGTTGCGAATTCGATGACCAATATACTTGAATACACCAATATGAAGTTGAACAGCCTGAGATCGTCTAACCAACCAGTGATTAACTGTGCTACACAGAAGTAAACATCGTAGAGTAAAAAGCAGAGATCACAGGGTAAACATTACACGACTTAGAGAAATGACAGATATACTACACAAAACAAGCCGCACACAAAAAGGTTGTTGTAATTTGAAGACTATATATAGCCCTGGGAGTCCCTCTGAATAAACGTCTAGAATGCACCAGTGTTTAGCTAAAGCTGAAACTCGCTTCCAGGCCAAACCCGGATGCCGTAGGTGTACCTACCACTTAGAAACCGAGACCAAACCAACTTGATCAATAACAACAACATTAGTTCAGACCATGACGACATTTGTGCCTGGTTTGTTCCATTGGTTGTTCAGAGACCTTTTACCTGCGAACTTAGAATCGCCAAGTGAAACTGAGCGGCAGGGCTGCAAGGTATACTTATCAAACAACGCTGACAAGTGAACTGCACGAGTCACAAGAAAAGTGAGCTAAACGAGCGCAGGACAGATATTTCGAAAGCTACGCGAACCAACTGTAAATGGGTCTGTTCCAAACAGGCTTGTCGAGCTGACAGGGTTAAACAACATAAGTCGACTGATATCCGTGAACACGAGTAAAAACTGTCGTGAACTGAAACGCAATTACGAAGAATATCATATCACCATCATCATAGATAGCAATACATTAGTGGTTCTCAATTATGCTTAACTGCCACACAAACATGAAAAAAGCAAACCCTGTACAGAAAGGGAAGAGAAAAAGGAAGAGGATGGGAAGAGACCTAATTAATAAAAACAGCTACATCTGTATTCAAACATTCAGCATTAAAGTGCCTAGGCCCTGCAAACAAACAACCGAGCTATAAGTGAGACTAAGGCTTCATCAACAAGACAGCTTCCTTACGGATTCCACTGTTCTACGTCACTAAGTGCACTCACTTCTTATACAACTCAGCTAAACAACGACAACTTCAAGCCACTGAGCTCGATTAGCCGCTATCTCACCTAAAGTCTCCAGCCACTCACTCTGTGAGCTGCGATGTCCCGACCTACAGTAGCCAACCCCTTGGTGAACGATTTCATTTCTCTACGCCAAGTGATCATGGGGACTATCTGATGGAGCAAGCTGAAGAGAAGGGAAGGACACGTTTACCAGGAAACAGTAGACTGCTGTCTCCCACGGCCACCGAAAAGATGGCTGACTATATGGAAAAAGGTTGTTCACGCATTTACAACTGACTGTGGCGACCTGGTAAATGGGCTGTGCATTTTGCGAATCAAATTTAAAACCCGTGTCAATTTGTTCAGCTGTTGATGACAGAGAAAGTGTATCTGGTCATGATATTCTCAAAGATATTCTGTCCGAAACGGAAATGGTTTTGTAACTCGACCTAATGGAACGTAGTAGAGAGGGACATAACCGCATTTATTTGTTCCAAACGGGATAGTGAAGGTATGTCCCGAATGGGTTTGATAATAACCAATACTACTTTCAGAAGGGCTCTAGAACGTCACGTGCCTTCCACAACACTGACCAGTCTGACAACGCGGTGGTTTCTGAAACATACAGAATGAAATACAGAAACAGACAGATCTTCGACATTGTTACGGATTCACCGATCACTTGATTTTACAAGAGATATTGAAGTATTGGAACTTTATTTCTTAGCCAACAGTCCTGGCATCTTTCGATTAAAAGTGGTGACTGATTCAACTGCCTGCAATTATCTCCGCGACTGTCGCCGTCGTAGGAGTCCTAGTGAAATACGACAAATGGAACTCTGAAAAGAGCACATGGATATTCAGAGGAATTCACAGTGGATTAAGCAGTAGGTTCACAGATACAGTATGCGGACGAGTGATTTCGTAGTTCAGCAAGCAACGTGCAGACCATGCTAAACTGATCAGGTGGTATGACTGGTCTGTATAGCAAGCACTTTGTACCTACAAAGTGTGACGTGTTGTTACAGCCTTTCTGAGTGGAAGCATACAGCTTCACAGTGTTGACCACCCTACCTAGTGTATAATCGTCATCTCACCAGCTTATACTGTTAATGACGAGGTGTCTACAAAGAGGATGAAGGCAGATTATGTGCCGGCTAATCGTCATTGTGTATTGGGCCGTAAAATGTTTAACTAACGATTAAAGAGGGGAGGCTACAATGCATGTGTACGTTTAGACTTATCCCAAAGTTCCAAGACCTGCGAAAGGTGCACCCAAGTCTTCGGTGTTCAACCATCGTTATCCCCGCCCGTAAACCTGCATCAAGTAGGTTTATTGTGTGAACAATACTACAGACCGTCAGATCGTGGATGGAAGAACTTTATGCCCTCGACTGATAATTCGGGTACTGAAAATGCAGTTTAATCCTATTGGGGTATGTACTCCCTACGCCGACGAAGCGTCCGTCGCATCGTGCGTTACTTAGTGCGACTTAGAAATGCAATTTGGAAGAAACCGCAAGACGGCCATGTGATTGTGTGGCGGCGGGACATGCAAGCTCTAACTGCCCTTCCAAACAAGACTGGAAGGTGCTCTTTTCCAGGATGGACTGTATGATCATCCTCAATGCCGGTTAGAAATCCTCTTCAATACAGAAGTGTGCCGCAGTCAGTAGCCATTCATCATCTGTGAATAATGATTCTTCACCAGGAAATTTCACTGTTTTTGTCAACTCTCTCGATCTGTACGCCTGTGCCTATTTAGTATCCTGGTATTTTGTGAACTACCATCAGAATCAATCACGAGTGAAGATGTATCCATCAAACTAACAAGGTAATAGAGCTACCAGAGTTTGTCGATGACCACAGGTTCACACACTATCCGGGAGAAAATCGGGCTAGAAGCCTCTGTGTTCTCGTTGAGACAAACGAAAACCAGCTCTGATGAGGCAACTTGCGTCACGTTCCACAAGTGCAGAATTAGTTATCTATGAGAAACCCCATT
Organism: Paragonimus skrjabini miyazakii; assembly: GCA_014338405.1. NCBI lineage: Eukaryota > Metazoa > Platyhelminthes > Trematoda > Plagiorchiida > Troglotrematidae > Paragonimus > Paragonimus skrjabini miyazakii. Next base: position 50,760 of record JTDE01001794.1, on the reverse strand, counting down.
GGCAACACAAACAGAAACATGTTGTGGTAATGTTACGACATGGTGTCCATGCCCGCTCATTCATTCACATACCCCGTGTTACCGTCAACCTGGCGACGAAATCGATGATAATGAGATAGTCATTTAATTCACAAAGTTCTACTATTCAAAGGTTGATCCTCAGGAAAAAAACAAGTAACCCCTTGCTAATGCCATTCCGATCAGAATTCAGAACGCTCAGATCAGAACCCACCTCAGCCCAACCCTGCTGTCAAAGAATTACCAAAAGTGATTGCAAAACTTTCTCCGAAGCAATGACCGACCTATTGTGATTTAGGAAAATTCCGGTTCCAGATTTTGACAACGCGGATAACAGTGAGACGGTAGACCATCGTAGATCACCCCATCTTGAACCTGATAGTAAAAGTTAACTACACATTCTGAAGTGTTACAAATCCATTTACTTCCCACAAGATGTCATTCATTTCTAACCTCCACGCGAAACGTATCTTCCCCGTAATGAACCAACCAAAAGCGGATGGAAAAATCAGAGCACTAAAAGCACTTCACCGAGTGAAAAATTAACGCAAGCGGGGAGTTTGTCAATACGACAGGCGTACGTCATTAAGTGCATGAGAATAAACCTTGGTTCCAAGTAGACTCTAACAAGGATAAACAAACTTTCTATGCCCACTCTTTTGGCGTCAATCTAAATGGGCAGTGTAACCCGACTGCTAACTTTTTTGGCCCTAAGTATCAACATTTTCAACGACGTTGATGCTTAACCGTCACATATCAATGAAAAAACAAGCCGCAGCCAGGAGGAAACGATAAAAGAATGAGACCTAGTAACTAAAAATGGTTACGTCTATATCCGATCATTTAGCATCAAGGTGCCTACACCCTGCAAACATACAACGGAGCTGTAGGCGAAAGTGAAATGTCATCAATAAAACAACCTCCTAATGACAGCCACTGCTTCACGTTAGTAAGTTTATTCACTTTACAGATAACTCGGCAAAACAACGGAAACATCCAAGCCAACGAGCCCGACTAGCCTCCATCTTACATAACGTCTCGAAACACCGACTCTGAGTTGCGAGGGCCCCAGTCCGAGAGACGAACCCGACACATAGTAGCAAACACCTTGATGAATGACTTCAGTTCACTGTGTCAGGTCATTAACTGTCCATCCCGCATCTAACGCCAGTCGGTTGTAGCGCCAGCAAAGAGTGATCGGTGTGGCACACAGCTCTACTTAAAGAACATGACAGAAGACGAATCCATTGGATTCACATATTAATCAGCAACAGGGAATGCCGGCTGAGGCTTACTCCATTGCTTAGTGGGACCACATAGCCCACTGCTGATTTTTCGAAGAAGCCACTTCTACCCTACCAGCACCACTTCACCAAACTTATCCACAGTGTTCATGCCCATCATCCGGAGAAACAATTGGTGCCTAACTAGTTTCACAAATGATCTACGTTTTTTGCAAGCAATCCGCTTGATGCCGCGTACAGTTTCACGTACCTGGACAGCACTCTCATCAGCCTGTAATTGTTTTGTGGAAATATCAACAAGAATAGTAAAGGTACGTGTTGCCTTAGAGGTTCTAAGTCGTTTGTGGCGTCGAAGATATATCTCGTCGACGTTGAAAGGCGGGGTCGATAATGCTTCACGGTCCGGAAATGTGACGTTTCCATAATGAAGGTATCAAAAGACTTGCTGTGATTGACCATTATTGTTCCTGCCAATCAGCTCACATCAAGCGAGATAAGCTCGTAAGCAATGCAACTGTCTGCCAGCACGCACTCCGGAAGGCTTGGGATATTCCATCGGTTGGCCGACTAATCAAACTGAAATGCTTTGGTTGGATTACGCACTCCGCATGTCAAATGAGCATGTCTCATCAGGCGTTACTTGCTTAGACCAGGTGGATCAAACCACGTGGTTGTCCAACAACGACGTGGTCACTGAATATGAAGGCTGTGCTTTTTAATGAGCAAAGTGGGCAGGTGTTACCCACCTCGTTGGTGTCCTTGCGATCATTCAAATCGCTGGCTAGATGACAACGTGCTACAGTCAATGGCCTAAGCCATGCAGATATGCCTGCATTCATGGCACTTCTAGTTCTTCCGCTTAGTTGTCTCTCTTGATACATTTTCTTCTTCCATATTATTACACATTGTGTGTGAGGTGAGCAACGACCCGATCCATAGAACTTTATGATCGGTCTCACAGCCGTTATGAAAGAATGATTGAACACTAGGAAACTGTCCGGATCAGCCGAAACATCATCATCATCATCATAGACAGCAATACATCAGTGATTCACACGTATGCTTAACTGCCACAACCAAGCTAGAGGGTAACTGTTAAGGTAATCCTATGGGCGAACACGCATAGTCAAAGCTGGTGCGCGGTTTCATCAGTTTGTCAGACTACAATATCGGTGGGACAGCCACTCTCAAGCAAAATGGATAACTGACCGTCAGGAATGGTAACGGAAGCAAGCTAAAACTACTCCAGATTAAACCATGCGTTACAAACTGACCATTTTTTCAATTGGTATTTTTGACGCAAATATTCGTCTCTTGCTGCATCGTCAAGTTCTCGCTCATTGATGGTTAGGTCTTCGCACTGTGCAAGATATATCCGTCGACAGGCCTGAAAATACATAAATGAGATAGAGCACCTCACCTTGTTTCCGCGTTTGCGCAGAAAGTCCATCTCGGTCGATGAAAAATTCGACATTGATATAGATTTAACACGGTGGTTGTACTTGCGACTACGGAGGAGGTCAGCAAAACCAATACTTACAGAGCGCCCCCGCAATTGGTACATACGAATGAGCCAATAGTGATATTGACATAAGTTGGGCCTCTTTGGTGACAATCAAAGCAGTACCGATTTTCGTCATGGGTCACCATAACCCGCAGAATTTTCAGAACCTTGTCCTGCATCGCGTAATCCGCAGGCGGATTGAACAGAGCGCCGGAGCGACGAGATCAAATACCCGCGGTTATTCCGACATTTGAGAATGATAAAAATTAAAATACGTCATTTATAAACAATTCATGGTTCATTGGTAAAGCCTAAACTTGATTGTTAATGCATTCTGCTGAATAAAAAGCCACTTCACAATTGGGTAAAGCCGTGTAAACACTTATTTCACAAGCTTCTTCAGCAGTTGGAAGTATAATACTTCGCTGGTTTCACTGGTTTCACTGGTTTCTTGCGGAGTTGAAAGTATAAAACTTGTGTAGTATCTCCGCCTCGAGATATTCTGGCAAGATACTTGTATAGTATCCCCGCCTAAAGGTATTCCGGCATGAGTCATTGGCACGGGCTGCAGGGTTTCATAGCAGATTCCATCTCAGTTTGACGGTCATGTTGTTGTCCGTCTGCTCCGATCATGTGGACTGCTGAAATGGTGAGATTATATGAAGCACGTTGAGTGTCGAAGCAGCTAGCAGCAGTCGAGCACCTAGGGAGATTGCACCGTTTTCTGTATAATAGTGAAATGATAGTAGGAAAGCCTGAACGGAGAAGAAAGAGAAAAATGAGATAAAATGGAGGACAGAAAGTTAATGAAGAGAATTTATGCACATGATGTATCTGTGAGCGACTGTCAATGACCATTTTGAAATGATTCATTTGTCTATCTGCCTCATGAATTTATCCAACTATAGTGCTAGGACAGTCAACGCCGGGAGTTCATTTACTGTCGGACAGACTCTCACGGCAACACTATGTCGTTTGCACAGGAGACAGCTACGTGTTATAGAAACCGCTTATTTATGGTCGCTTATACTCACCGTATCGGCGACTGCGTAAAGGTTTGTGTTGAAATGATCCAAGGAGCACACCCAGTAAACACGCCGACTCTGGCCCGGAGTCGGTCCGACTCTGGCACGAGTTGGCAAGGAGTCGGATCCGAAAGGGCGTGCAACAAAATCCAGAGCCGGTCCGACTCTGGCCAGAGTCGGATCGGAGTGGGCCAGTGTGGGATTCTAGTAGGCCAGAGTAGGATCCCAGTAGGCCAACTGCGCTAACGGAACCTTCCTTGCATTCCTAGTTATTCGCTCCAACAACTGAAGTAGTTCGAAACTTATGCTATTCAACGCCTACGACCTGCTGATACCATTCCGTAAGTTTCGCCGAATTCTCTTCTTAGCTAACGTAAACATCTTCTAAGTGACCGCTGAACACACCGCAATTAACAGCAAAACGAAAATTACTGAATTAAAAAGAACATGTATATTCCATTATAAAATGATAGAGTCCAAGAAGTAAAAGATATAGTCCATCACATTGTTCATCATGACCTCAGCAGTAACGAGCTTGTGATACCTGCAAAAGAAACAAGTTTTTAGCACGAATT
>JTDE01001794.1:0-19034 GCA_014338405.1 Paragonimus skrjabini miyazakii | reverse complement strand
TGACGGCTTAACGATATCTGGACCACATTGAAAAAGGTCATCAGATAATACTGTAGCGACTATAATAAATGATATTTTTGACAGTCGCATTCACTTTTACATTTTTGATGATCTTGGCTTTTTGTTTACCTTTGTTTTAGTCAAGCTATCCCATTCGTAATATCCGTTCCGGGGCTACAGTTACAACTCGCTCCGTGCCCCGCTAGCCTGACGTGGGTCAGTACTGATACACGAGGGTCAACGCGCTGAGTCCTTGCTTTTCATTACCGATTAATTTTCGATAGTGATTACAGACTGGGTATTAATCTGTTGGACCAGTTCCAACAATTGGTCACTAAAATACACAACGTTTGAGGATAGACATTATGTTTGATGATGTAAGGAATCTGTCCAGGCCCTTTTTAAAATGCTAACTGCTGTTACTGGCTCTGGTTTCGTTCGGAAGTCTATTTCAAATATAGGGATATTTTACAATAAAGAAGTTGGCTCATATCTTTTTGCGAGCTAACAGTGTTGGCAAAGTAGAACCCTTATTTCTTAATTTATATGAGGAGCTGTGTTTGAAATGAATGGCAAACGCTATGGTGATGGCGTCCGAGTGTATCAGTTTATACAGAAGTGCAGGATTCACCTTTAGCCTTCGTAACCAAAGTGGATGAATGCAGAGTGTTTGACAACGTTCACTATAGGTGAGTGAGGATGAATATCCTATTAAGCTTTTGGTAAATGATCGTTAGAGATTTTCTAAAACAAGGCTATCAGATTTGCGTAGGTGGCAGTAAATGAAGTTGCAATAATCAAGTTGAGGTCGGGCGCACATTTTTTAAACAGCTAGTCTCGTATTCGGATGTCTTTTTGATACAGCCTATTGTTCTAGTTTTTGCTACCTGAAAGCGTACTTGTTCAGAAAAATTGTAGGAGTTTGAATACCGTATTCCTAGATCTCGAACGGATGTGGCGGTGTCAACATGATTATTGTCTAGTGAGACAAACCCATCGGGTATTTGAAAACCATAGGTGATAATGTTCGACTTGTTTGCTGAAAACGTTATGAGCCATGTTTTGCACCACGACTCCAAAGGTGCTAGGTCGTGTATATTTTGTAGACACTAGGCGAGGTTGCTGGGCTGGTGGAATGTGTAAACAATTTAGGTATCGTCAGCAAACAGAAAAGGTTTGCCACGTTTAATAACATCGCATACGTCATTTATATACATATGGAAGAGCAGTGGTCCCAGAACGCTTCCTTGAATCACCTCACTAGTCACTAGTTTCGGAGTTGAGCAGTGCCCTCTCATTTTGACAGTTTGGGTTCGGCCTTCAAGATATGACGAAATCCAGCTGTACAATGGGTCTTGTATTCCAAGGGATGTTATTTCGATTAACAGGCGCTTGTGAGGCACACGATCGAAGGTCTCTTGCATATCAAGGAGTATAATAATGGCCGCATTCCCTGCATCGGCGGATACCGATCATGCTTTAATGTAGTTATGTATAGGCGAGTCAATGCTCACTTATTCGACGGATAATGACCAACTTTGATGCTAGTTATTCATCCGACAAAAACGTTGATTCCCGCTTCTACCGTTTCAGCAACAACCCTTCTATATTCGGAACATGGATGCTTATGATTCCGATGGCAGTTGGTCTGTGTTTTCGCCGGCTGCAGACTTCACTGAGAGCTGCCAGTATGTTATCTCATATTTTGTTGAAACTTACGGATGTCTTTATTACTTATCCTGAACTGTCCCAATACAAGTTTATTCTGAATTCTACCGTGTTCTTCTTAGCAACGTTGATGATAGCTTAATTCACCTGAACGTCACAATTACTCGCGAGAACGCATAATTTTACTCAGGCGTTGACCACAGCTTTAGTCAACTGGAGGAATTATTCTTAACGGTCTAAATACACGTTTATTGTGATTACTGCCATGCTCTTCTTATCAACGTTGATCACAGCTTTAGTCAACTGGACGGAACAACTACTGGCGTGAATATATGCAGCACAATTAGGCGTTGATCATGGCTTATGTCAACTGGATGGAGCAACTACTAACGTGAACGCACAGTGCATACTGGACAGAGAAGCTACCTATGTCTACGCAGTACGTATGATTCGGAATGACAGACGCGTGCAATAATGTCTATGTATATTGTATACTTCATAACAAGTCAGTATGAGACAAGGTGAACAGCAGTTTTCCAATCACGTTTCCAGGATTTCACATTCGCCAAATGATCTGTTGAAGATGTGACTTGAACTGCCGTTCGTTTGATCCAGATAAAGAACGAAAATACTTCTTGGCAAAGGACCAAAGATTTTCTATATTGTGTGTGTGGATGACGCTATTCTCAGGATCCACGAAATTTTCTGAATGGTTGATCGTCCAGTGCTCGTGATGAGCTATTCCATCCAGAGCTCTGTATGCTCTGCATTTGTCCGTGATGATTATGGTGCTCGGTTGAAGGCAAAAGAATTAAATAATGTAAACGGCTTACCCGGACTTGTCTTCGGATGATTAGTAATAGGGCGGCTGTATTCCATCTGTTCCCAGGGCAGACCGCCATAAACATCTTCTGCGTCTCCCTTTCAAGGCCACCAGTCACCCACGCCTTCAGGAGGTGACACCCACGGTGGTACTTCCTTTTCATAAACAGTGATTCATCTAGTTCTACGATGGGATGAGTTCCATCTTTTTGGCGAAATCCCCCAGTTCGGTCGTAATAGGAGAGTTGTTGCTGAAATTCATGTCACCGTCTGCTTGAACGTATCACGCCCAATGCCAGGCGTATGCGACGATGAAAATTAACGACTTTTTAAGCTTATTTTCAACGTAGTGGCTGTGAATGTCATGCTAGTTTTGAACGCCTAATGTGGCCAAATCGTGAATGCTTCCTCTAACGTCAAACGTGTATTTCCTCATCACCACACGCACCCTTTGCACCAGGGCTGCAATTTCGTATTCTGAACATGAAGTACAAACACGCTAAGCAAGATACCTTCTTTGGATAGTGTACTAGTTCGGCGCTGAAATGTCATTAACAGCAGACCACATTGATGACCCTTGGTCTGACAACCGTGGAGCTCCTGGGATGGCACACCGAGATCTAAAAGAGAGCATATGAAAAGGCAAAAATAAGATAACATACTGGCAGCTCTCAGTGAAGTCTGCAGCCGGCGAAAACACAGACCAACTGCCATCGGAATCATAAGCATCCATGTTCCGAATATAGAATGGTTGTTGCTGAAACGGTAGAAGCGGGAAACAACGTTTTCGTCGGAAGAATAACTAGCATCAAAGTTGGTCACTATCCGTCGGATAAGTGAGCATTGACTCGCGTACACATGGCTAGCTACATTTAAGCATGATCGCTAAGCGATAAACAAAACAACACGCACGTTTTTAATGATAGGTTGGGACGTGTTACCCATGTTTACACCATACCGTAGGTAGAAACAACCACGTGATAACCTCGACCGTTTACCACCAGAAATATTATCAGGGAAACAGGCTAAATATATAATTCAGATGCGTAACTAAGCCACAACTGTGGCGACAGCTTTCATGACGAATTGTTGTGATATCTCGTGTACAATGTAATATGAACACAACGTGGTCAAAAATTACAAATTCTATTATATCTCGAAAACCACGCAAAATTGAGCGTTTCTGTAGGACGGGAAGATGTATTCCACCACAAAAATTCCGATGGAAGCATTTTCAGAGCATAAGCTCGATTAGGAAAGCCAACATTATGCTTTTATCGAAAAAATGGCGACATTTTTTCAACAAAAGTGCGAATATGGGCAATTTTTAGGTAGAACTGATTTTTATCCTTGCCACACCACTAGTATACTCAACGAAGTCTACATATTTGTCCCGTAATATGCATTTTACTATTTCATGGAAAGCTATCTTTGCGTTTAAATGGCCGTTTCCAACTCGCTTCGGTCTTAAAACACCATACCGGCGAACTCCACAATTGCCCTGTCAGGTCTTGTGGGAGCTCCCAAAAGACAACGCACAGCCAGTGGAGCGACACACCTCGGGTCCGAATGGCAACATTTATCTAGGGCATTGTGTTATACCTATCAGCACATTACCGCGTAAACTACGGGAAGTAATAGAGAAACACCAGGCGACATTCCGGTGGGAAGCACCATCGCCTGGACCCACTCAAGTTGTGCGACGTAGTACTGACACAGTTGAGACACACCCCATTCGACAAGTGGCAAGTCGCTTACTAATTCATTTTCAAGAGCAGATGGAAAACCTGTTGGCAGAGATGTTGAAGAGAGATGTCGTCCGGCCGTCAACCTCTTCATTGGCATCTCCGGTAACGTTAGTCAGGAAAAAGAGTGGTTCTTTAAGACTGTCGTCTGTTAAATGCGGTTGTAACGATTCACGTCTGATTGTTGAGTTACGCGTAGCCCAAAAACGGACTCCCAAAATGTGAACAAGATTGGATCCAACAATTTCTACGGTACTGTTAAAGAAATGCATCAATACTTACAAAAGGCAAATCTAAATCGTTCGCGACGGTAGTCTCGTCCAGCAAAATCATTAGTTTCTCAACCGGACCAACAAGGTAAGAGGTGATCTGTCACGCCGGCAGACCAGGACAAGAATGGCTACTCGCGCCAAGGATATTTAATGACACATTAGTTCAATAAAACGAAACGGGGTGGGTGAGGTAGTGAGAACAAGTGTCAAGTTAGTGGGGGAAAATAGGGAATGCAAGCGGTGGGGACGAATTTTCTCAGTTCGTGAATAAACAAATTTGCAGCGGTGAATAAAAAAGATTCGTTTTACTGCCACGGATCGATGAAACTATTGATTCGGTTTTGGAGATCAAGTGGTTTAACACATTGGAGTTGGTGTCTGGCTACTGGCAAGTGGAAGTAGGGCCCAGTGATCACATGAAATTCGCACTTGTAATACCATCCGTTCTGTATGAGTTCGAAACCATGCCATTAAGCTTGACAAAAGCGCCGGCCTCCTTTCAGAAGTTAATGCAAAAGGTGCTGCGTGATCTGATCTTTAACCAATGCCTGATCTACTCAGATTATGTGATCGTCCACGGGCGATCTATTGATGAAAATTTGCATAACTTATCGAAAGTACTCTCCAAACTACATGGGGATGGATTGAGGTTAAACCCAGTGAACGGATCCTTTATGCAGATTGACAATACATCTCCCGAGCTGGTGTAGATTGTGTTCCGGAAAAGATGCGTAAGGTGAAAAAACAGTCAATTCCTGTGAGCGCTAAAGAGGTCCGCAGTTTCCTGGGGTTGGCTTCTCAGTATCGACGGTTTGTTCCCGGATTTTCTCACGTGGCCAGACCCCTAACGGCGCTGACGGAGGAAAAGCGTTCGTTTTGGTGATCTGAGAAGTGCCAACAGTCGTTTTACCCGCTGAAAGATGCGTTGTGCACTGCCTGTATTCTGATGCGTCCGGATACCAAGGCAGGCGCAAAACTGTTCATCCTAAACACGGACGCTAGTGAAGCTGCCATAGGGCTGTACTGTCCCAATTAGATAAGGACGATATGGAGTATGCTATTGCTTATAGGAACAGAAGCCTAAACAAAAAATATAGAAATTATTATACTACTAGTGTTGTGGGTCAAGAACGCGGATGGCACAGGGGTTATTTATTCAGAAAAGCAACAGGTGGATTATGGGTCTTAACAAGACAACAAACAAAACACTCAGTTGCGTACGGTACTGGGCCCAGACGGTCACGGTTGCCACAGACGTCAATGCTCGGTTAATTTACATTCCCTTACGTGCCAAGAACCATTTCATGCGATGCTGTAATCAGATGCTGCTTTCTATACTTTTCCTAGGATTACTTCAGCATCAAAATCTATGCTCTAGCGCCCACTACTGAAAAGTAATGGTGTGAGTTGTATATCACAATCGCTCATCCTTACTACACTTCTTCCAGCAAACATTTTTTCAGTCGCAGCAGAGGACTTTCAGGATCCCTTTGTTCTCCCGACGATCTGCGTACCGGCCTCGGGGACGTCGATGCTCCAGATGAGCATTCTCTTCTGCTCAGTGTGTCATGCCATCCACAAAACTGGCTGCCGTGCACTCAATGTTGACTGTTCTCATTCCTAATCAGTTACACGGGGCCACGGCGTTCTACTGCCACATAAGCTCCCCTCCAATTTGCTAGGAACTTCCTAGATCCGGGTCCTGTTGTACCTGGACTCCACCTGTCACTGTATTTAATCTTCGAACCAATTTCAAACGCAGCACTTTGACTGGACAGCCTTGCAGTTGACTGCTACTTGGAAACTTCTTTTGCGTTCGCCAAGGTTTAGTTGAAAACTCTTCGAGCTCCTGTTAATCCGCGCATGCTCATCCGTCGGTCTCACCATAAACCAATCCTTTGATATACTGGTAGGCGTGACACGCGCCCATACATTAGCTCGAACGGCGACTTCTTCGTTGTCCCTTGTGATGAACAGCGGTGTGCCAACAGAATGCCTCCTCCCAGCCCCCTCCTTTTGCGCCGAACACTTCCTGATTGTACGATTGTTTCTTTCCGTTAATCAGTTCGATTGACGGTGGTATGGCGTTGTGCGAATTGTTTTGATTCCCAAGCGCTCCAAGCAGTTCCGAATCTCTTCATTTTCGAAGCAGGAAACTTGATCAGTCTATAGGCCTTGCGGTATTCCATGATCTGCAAAGGTGTGTTCCATCACCGCCCTGCATACAGTGTTTGCACGCTGATCTAATATAGTGGCTGCTTCGATCCATCTTGCAAAATGTTTAGTCGTGAATATGATGTACTGATTTACAGAAGTGGATACTGGGAATGAGACATCACCTCCACCGACCATAATTCCCCAATTTCAGTGACTGGAATTGGTTGTGTAGAAAATGTAGATTCTGACCGGAATCAATGGAAGTTGTATTCGGATCACTTAAACTGAAACTGATAGTTGGATGGCAAAAGGTTGGCTGGAGGATTGAACCACAGAACCGCCACACCCCGCGCAGCGACGCTACCGCTCGGCTAACCGTCTTCTGCCAGCCGTGTGCATGATGCCAATATCAACTGATCCACATACCTATACCCCATTGGCCAAACTATCGTACTGTAGGTCCTATACATATATCCCCCTATATTGATTACATTAATTACTAGCCGAACTTTTCTTGCATCATTGCCCGTAATCAACTCTGCATCGACATTACGAACTTCCCCATGAACTCGCTCTCTGTTTGTTTTGTACCGCCACATTGAACTGCTTACGCTACCGTGTTATTGGTTGATATTCGCTGATGGTTAAATTCCGTGCACAGAGTTCACTCGGCTGTAAGTTGTATAATTTGCTAACCGTTGCTTATTTATGTACAGAACCAGTTTAATCTGAGTAAACCTTCAACATTCCGTCTTGTTCTGCCCTGAATCAAGAGGTTTACAACCGCCCCGATAGACTGCGTATAGCCGTGAATCCTGACAGATTCTCCAGGAAATTGACTGGGATGGTTAATGCTCTTCAAAAGTTGACATTGCTCGCACGCCTGCACACGAGTGTTGGCATCATCCTTCATTCCCGGTCATTGTGCCCTTTGCTTCAGCATATCGTAAGTTCGATGACAACCCGTGTGAGCCAGCTGATGACATTTCGTCACAAACGTCACTCTCAACTCTGTCTGTATAACAGGCATGCTTACATCATCCCGCAGCTGGCGCATTAAAATTCCAGTACTATTCACCCACAAGTCTGACAGATGTATTCTGAAAGCTTTTATCTCCGGATTCCCCTCGTCTTCTGGTGGCTGTTCTCCTGATAGAAGGTGGTCACTCACTGTCCGGATTGCGGCATCCATCCTCTGTGCCGTTTGCAACTTTCCGGGATCGTTCTCAAGTTCAATAATATTAACTCCTATCATGTCCTAATGAACACCATCTATGTGTTGCGTTGTGGACAGGAAATCTGGAACATCGTTCTCTATTCCAGTTACATGGCGAATTGTGAAGTCTTACTCCTCTAATCGTAACGCCGAAAGAGTAAGCTTTATTTGCGGTTGCGTGAACCATGTAACAGTATGCAGTGTGCCGCCAATTTGTTCGATCACATATACTCCATCCGCTTCTTTTCAGGTCTTCTAACAGGCGGGCTGGCCGCGAACATGCACGGGGCTGAGGAAGGTGACCAACCGGAGTCAGAGGTCAACGGTCAGTGAGCGCGAGGTCACTTCTGATTGGTGGTTTGTTTCCGGACTCTGGGGTCCCGTATACATATGGACAAAGACACGGTGTGAATTGAATCTCCTTAGATATTTGTGTTGTGATAACACACGTTTCTCGTTGACGTGTGGCTTTTCTTTGTTGTGTGAGGTAGACTTTATTGTGCTTCCATTACGGACGATGAACGTTGTGCGTGCTGTCGCTTGTGATTGACTCATTGGAAAATTACAGTATGGCCGATGCTTGTTTATTCTTTTGCCTGTGACAGTTATTGTCTCCCAATACACGTATGCGGAAGTACTGTATATATTCAATATTTTCCAGAAATTATTCTTCCGTTTGCAGTGTTACAAAATGCCAAGTCCTCATGACCAAACAACGGTATTATCGTCAAAAAGTAGTTTTTCTGCTTAATTATATGCAAGTTTTAAGAAAGGGATATTATCTCACTTTTTGGGCACTGAATTCCATTACATCTTAACCTTACTTTTGTGATATAGCATAATATTGCGACTTCATTGGATTTTTCATTAGGTGTTGTAAAATGCAAGCCGGCCGTCCGCACTCTGTCTAACCGACACACTTCCAGACCAACGTTCGAGCATCGTAGAGACACCGGGGAGCAGCATTCTTCTGAGGTAGGAGTTCCAACAGCAGTCCTGTAGAATGCAAATTTCAAGAACTCACTGCTACTTATTTTCTAGTGTATCATTCAGTCGATCGTCTGCTTTATTTTCAAGTGTCACCCAGGTGTGTGAGAAGGGTGTACGAAATGAATTCACCTCGCGAAATTTGCGTATTCGAGTTTATAACGAGACCAAACTGTGTCACATTCCTCCGTTCGTCAATCTGTTGTCCGTTCAGTAATCTACGTAAAATTAGGAAAACAGCGATTTGCCTGGACGGAAGCATCTTGGTTAAAGAGTAAATGGAAACTGGCATCTGATACAAGTGTCTATACCAAGATTTCCAACCCGGCAGGCCTTTACTTATAGTAACAGGATCAAATGAACTCATGCTGGGTACCCCTGACTACAGCCGCATAAAATTACTCAAGAGATCAGAGAACGTCCTGTAATGGATACCATCGGAGGTAAACTGCCTTAAGTAAATTTATCATTTTTGCGCAAATGTTTAACGGAGTTTTTCAACACCCATACAAAAATATAAATAATTCGGTGTATATGATATTCTGATGTATAATCGATACCAGTAATTTAACTCTCAAATTAGTGATCTAGGCTTAGAATTGTTTATTACACAGCGCTGTTAATAAATAGATCAGCGCAATTTGACTAAAACTACTGGCACGCTAAAATCAACGACAGTCCTCAAAGCCAGGAAGACGGGAGGGTGGGGATGACGACTGGAAACGTGAGTAAGTACCATGCAGGTCGCATCAGCAAAGAAACGCGCACTACAGTGCTGATAGAAAATATGAAAATGCGTCAGTCGCGCAAAGTGGTATTTGTGTTCGTGGTTGTGTAAATTCACGTCTTGTAAATGAGATCTGAAAATACCCAACCTCCCTGGTCAACTGTTACTTGTGATCGCGGCAAAACATGACAGTTACTGTGTCTCCATTTCGAGATGATCGGGCAACCTAATCATTACTCACAAACGAAAGTGGTTGAGCGTTCACATATGATAATTTGGTCGTGCCTAACGTGAGGTCAATGGTGCAGTGGCAAACAAAGCTGTCTTATGAACAGCGTGTCCGTGGTTCAGGTCCTGGCAGTGGCGATGATATGCACTACTGAGGAGCTCTAATGAGAGCGAAACTCGAGTCTAGTGCTTCTTTTTGAAAGGGGCCGACTGGATAGTCTATGGGAATGCGATCAATTGTGGGCGATGCTCAAACTGAAATGAACCAAATCCCCGACTACTCATCAAAAATGGAATTGTTTTACAATCTCATTGCGGATTGTATGTGGTACAGCCGTGAGTTTCCGTACATCCATGAGATAATAGAACTATTTTTTGACGTTGTCCTGTAATTCCGCTCTTTCCGTTCACGTGTCGCAATTTAGGTCACCATATTTTGTATGGAAGTTTCCGTCGAACGTGTGCGACTTCTATGCTACCGACCACCGGTTTGGTCTGTACAGCTGGTTCGTTTGTCGCTCGCGTTTACGTTCACACAAACTCGAAGTGTGTTCTGGAGTATCAACCCTCGGTGTGAAATACTGTTCCGTGCTCTTTAACCTGAGTGTCGACTACTGTTGCAGACCGATGGCATCATGAGTGGCCGACAGTAGAATGTTGACATATTTATTGAAGCCCTCACTGAAGTCCGCATGTAGTTTGTCTACCTAATCCTGAAAGTTTTGGATTAGTGTTGAGGTTTCTATGCGGATCGCGAGACCCAGGTTGTAGACCGTAACTAGTTGTGGCGTAAATTAAATAGAACAGGGCGTTTTTCTTCGTTATGTTGGAGTCTATCAATATAATCGAGCCCTTAGATAGTAAACCTTAATCAAAATCGTATTTGGATAAGTGGAGGGAGGAATCTGACTGCATACTTTTAAATCCCAGCTTCTCATGTTTTTCCGAATGAAACGAACCACTTGCATCACCGATGTTACCGAATATATTCCCCTTTGGCTATGAAATGTCTACGGATCTCGTGATTTCTTTTTAAATTCTGCATTCTATTAACGTTCACAGGGATCAACCAATTAGGTTAGAAGGCAACAACCGAACGAGTACATCTTGTTTTCGTGGATATTTACTATAATTGCTCACATCAAGATCAACGTTAAGAGCAGCCTTCGCTTAATTCCGCCCAAGTGACCGCTAGCAGGATAACTCTATTTTTACGAATTCAGCAGGATATATCCGACAGTATGGTAAAAATCTTGAAATGGAAAAAACCAAAATTTGGTAGTTCATTTTTGATGCCTATGTAACATACAAGCCGGCCGTCTTTACGTCGATTGTCCATTACAAGTAAGGACCAACTTTGGAGCCACGTGGAGACATCTGGGAAGTGCGTTTTCCCGACGTAGGGGTTCTAGCAACTGTCCTGTAAAATGAAACGTCGCAGGCAAGCAAGAGCCAAAAACCCAATAAACCATGCACGCGACTTACACAAACGAAAATTAAAACGGCGTCGACAACACAGCAGCATGCTCTGATACACAATTCAAATCCAACCCGTGCGCGTTTACTGGTTTCGACCGCACGTTATATTGTTATGCGAGTAAACTTGCGTGTATTTTATTCTGACATCTGTGGACTGTTTAAACATATACCTTTCCCCTGACAGAAATGAACAATTTTCGGGAATGAAATACGCCACATTATTATAATAATTTAGATAACTTAACAACCATGTTTATCCCGAAGATCAGGTAAATATTTTCTGTCTGCCGATAGGAATTGGCAGGCGATACTCAGCTACAGCATCCAACTTTGTTTAACCCACCACCAACGTAGAACAGGGTGTTTAAATGGAGCACGAGTTGAGGCGACCAATCCACAAATTGAACCGAGTTAACAAATAAAAACTTACTAAGATGAATCAAACGTTTTCCTCTAATTCACTGCTGTCTCTGGTCTGTAAAATAATCCGGTTCATCTCAGTGCGTACAACAGCGTCACAATCGTGTGTTCGTTTGAACATGTTTCAGGAATTCATGTTAGCTAATCATGAACCTCACTAAATGCATAAACCCACTTTGGTAGGTTGCTGCACAAACCAAGTTACCATTTCGCAATTAAATCACACTGAATGCTCTTGTAGTGAGATTGCCTTTGACGACTCGAAAGTCCTAAGCTCCCTGCGGTGTGAGAGTCGTCCTCCTAGTACGATTGTATTTTTTCACGCTAACTTATGAATGCAAATTTACTATGACCCACACCAATTTGTAATCCGCCGGTATAGTGTTTCAAGGCGGACGCAAGTTGGAAATTGCTATTTGATCAGGAAAAGAGATTTTTCACATTTTTCGTGAAATATAAAAATACATAGTTCATGACAAATATATATACGTATATGTGAAAGTTCCATCACCGCACATCCCTTCAACAGGGGGGCCAGTAATTGGCGTTCTAAACATGAAGTACAAACGGGGTGAACGATATACCTTTGAGCGGTAGTGGGTCGTCCGACGCCGAACTATCAATGAGATAAGACCACCTTGATGACCCGTGGTCTAACAAGCATCGAGCTTCCCGGATAGCATTCTGGAGCCTTAGATGGAGATTATGGGTAGCGAAAGATTGGAAAACATACTGATAACCATCAGCGAAGTCTGTAGCTTGCAAAAACGTAGACCAGCAACTGTCAGAAACATGAGTATCCATAATATGAATGTTGGATTGTTGTAGCTGAGACAGTACAAGTGAAAATCAACGTTATCGTGGGAGAAATAGCGGGTAGCAAAGTGGATTACTAACCGTCAGAACCGGGCTGCTCAGGAGTGACCATTTACATTCAACCATAAACAGAACACAATAAACTAGACAATACGCAAGCTGATTATGACAGAGTGAAACATATTATCCCCGTTTACACTCTCCCATATGGACCATAGATAGAAACAACCACGTAATGCCGTCAGGCGCGATCGCTTTTAAGAATGACTTTAAGTTGACCGCTTTCCGCCTGAAATACTGACATGAAAGCAGACTGAACCTATAAATCAGATGTATAGCTAACCCACAAACGTGGTGACACAGCTTTCATTGGAATTTACTTCAATATTAAGCGTAAAAAGCAATGTAAACGCAGTGTAGTCGGAAATTACAAATTCACTTACATCTTTCGAACCACGCCAAATTGAGCGTTTTTGCAGGTTACCGGTATGTATTTCACCATGAGAATCCCGACGGAAGTCTTTCCAGAACGCGAAATCAATTATGAAAGCCAACAAGATGACTTTACCGAAAAAAGACAGAACATTTATCGCAACAAAAGTACGAATGTGAGCCACTTTCAGGTGTAGCCAACTTTTTATAATTGCAACACAACAATCACACTGAAAAATCTATATATTTGTCTTGAAATGTGCATTTTAATATTTCATAAAAATTCGCAGAATATCTTTTTGCGACCAAATGGCCGTTTCCAACTCGTTTCGGCCTGGAAACACCATACCAGTGAACTATACAATTACCCGAACCACCGCCATCAAAGCTAACATATAAGCGTGGGTATTGCGGCTTTATTCGTGACAGTATGATGAATCGGCGTAATCTTCATTATCGTAGGCTCATTTGCTAGTATAACAACGTTTCAGCCATTGCCATTGGAAAAACAGCCTAACCACTCCGACACTTTTGATTTTTGAGGGTCGACTATGGTTTCCACTGACGGGCGTCCTGTTTAGCGGCTGGCGTGTTAGAGACTCAATCATCTTGACGCCTCCAGTTGTTGCATTAAGGTCTGCTTGTGTACGATGAACCATTAAATGAAGTTTATCTGCAGATTCGCTGTTTTCTCGTTACGGCTTCTTAATCGCACTCTCATAGGGTTGGGAAAGTTTTGCGCTTTTGAGCCAAGGGACAAGTAACTAGCTTCGTGATACTGAATATTATCTGGGTTTACTAGTAGGGTACGAAGGTATATTCTTGGATCGTCTCTCAAATATACTGGCGTTAGTTAGTTTCATAGAAACCGTTGATCACTTTTTGGGAAACCCAGGTCTAACGTACTATAAATGAGGTTACTGGCAAACTCAGTGAACTTTTAATTGATAAACTCACGACAAAAGTCCACCTGAGGCAGAGTACCTCGGGCGATTCCAATTTGACGATCATCTGCCAGTGTTTCTTTTTTATTCTTGTGAATACATCGTATTACTCTACTACGGTATACTTGTTAGATTTAGCTTTTCTCCTCCTTCTGCGGTCAGTTTTGTGTTTTTATACCGGGAAATGAGTTTCGTGTGACATAACAATTCGATAAAGCTGCATCCCAATTCACCAGCTCTGACTACCATGGTTCGCTCATAATATGCAACAGTCAATCAATCTAGTCGTGGCTGGTGTTCTATTGTTGTTGGGGCGCGGTACAGCACGGACTGGAAAGGTTTGAAAAGAAACAAGCTGGATGCATCTAACGGTGGCTTTCCATCATCGACCTACTCTTCACGAACGGAAAGGTACCAGTGCAATTGCTCTCTGGGTAGTGGTGATAAAAATGTCCTCGATTCACCGCTTATCCAAAACCCAACACAATAGGAGTTCTAACAAGAGACCAACCCAAACGTCGCGTTGAAGATACTACATCAGGACCGGACGAACGGTCTCAATGTTACGCCCTCTGTTATTCGCTTATTTCTTTGTACCGTATTGCACCAATTAACATTCAGTTTGACTTTGTATTTGTCCATATGATCAGTCAATGAGTGACTATGATTTCTTCAATACTGTTGTACATCCATAAATTCGGCTTCTTGTCTCACGAATCTGAACTGCTTACTGCAATCAATACGAGGCTTTCTGCTTATTGCTTGCGTTGGAGGTTTCAATCCTAGTACGATTTCAAGGGCTATTCGAAGTCCCTAATTCCGAGTATTACAGTAGTCCAACAGAATAACGGTCATTCAGTTCCCGCTAGAAAAGCCGAACAGCAATGGAAAACAAGTCTCAGTGCGTTGGTTCCGTGTCCTAATATAAACCTAAAAGAGGAAGCCTACAGGGAGAGCACGTCAGTCTGGCAAGGCACGGAACGAATTATGATTTTAGCCCCGAGACAGAAACTGTAAATTAATGGCTTGACTACAAAAGGTAAATAAGCAGTTGACATAAACAAAATGTATAGCACAATGTAATTATCGCAAATATCATTTATTATAGTCGCTACATTGTAAGTTGAACGGCTAGTAAGTGCACCATGTCGTGTACTGAGGACCAACAAATTTATTGACCTGAGGCACACCATCTTTTGATTATGCAGCAAACTGATTTTCGTGTTTCTCCCGCCAAAATGCCCAACTGGGGTTGCTGTGCTGCTGTGCAAGGTACGAAGCCGGTGAGGAACTGGTGTGCTCCCAGCGACCACATTAGATATTCCCCACTATGCATTTTTGGTGCATGATCTGAATTTTCATAGGGTAGCCCTGCGTCGTAGTGGCATATTTATCTGCAGGCCACGCGAACGAGAGGGGACTCAAATCCTTGGGTAGGGATCAATGAATAGGAAGCGAATCCTCTGGTGAACCCGCAAGCACACCGCACTGTGATGACGCACGCCAGAGCACGATTATGACGCATCATCAGACAATCGCAGATTGTCCGCAAAGAAAGTCGACAGACTAAAAGTTAAGAAGTAACAAAATGGAAAATGACTGTACAAATAATATCGTTCCAGTGAAGTCTGACTTTAGTGTAGTTATCGGTTGGTCGTTAGAAACAGTTATCAGTGTCGCATGCCATGGCTGCAGCGGTACAAGAGGGCAAAAAAGAATCTCATCGTGAGAGACAAATCAGAACACATGAAGTGCATCTCCTCACAACGAATTGGGAGTTTACTGAAAACCTTTACTAGAAGAACAGGTCACTATGATCTATACGCCACTGGTTGACGTTATGTAAGTGTACAGCACAGGTAACAATAAAATCGAGCCACCCTGGTGACCCGCAACCAAACAATCCTGCAGCATCAAGTGTGAAAATCGTCAGTCTAGGAAATTAGTGATGGCCGAATGAAACGCCACGTTGGGTTGAAAAAATTTTGTTGAGATGACTCGAAAGAAAAAAGTGCTGGTGGGGAAGGATCAATAGCCCGGTCTGACAAACCACGATGCACAAATAAGGATGAGCCTGACTACCGTCCACTAACTGTTTAGAACGTCTTTCCTAGAAACCAGTGAACCTTTGATTTCAACAGTCAATAGCAAAAAAGAACGCTCTAGGGTTTAGAAAACAATCGAAGATTTCCGGTAAAAATTGCAGATCCAGTGAATACTTAACTCTAGCTACCAAATCGTTCGCTGACGATTAAAATTCATACCAGGTCACGCATAATCTGTTGATCCAATAAAGGTCTTTCTCAATATCCAACGGCAGAGAAGGTAATATATCTTCAAAACTGATAGTGAGAAGGAGCTCGTAAAAACTGCATTTAATACGATACCAATTGAATCACAATACATGAAAGTTAAATTCCTAACCTCGTATGTGAAAAATATTCAGAAATTGAACAAAGAATGTGCCCGTACAACGAAACAGACAACTAGGCGCCGCCCAATAATGAGGGACGACTAAACGGAATTGAACTCATTCAAACAAATGGTCATTGTTTGAGTCGGAGCAAACGATTGTTTGGGCATAGAGACATGAAAATGATAAGCTACTGAATAAAAAACGGAACGAGAATGCTTGATTTTGGTATTTAGAAATTCACATGGTTCTGACTGAAGACGAGTAAAGGAAACGGTTGCAGTATCTGGTGTGAGATAGAAGATGATGCAGTTCATTATTGAGGAGCATAATAAAACATAGGGTCAACTTTCAAAAATGATGAAATAAAACGCAGCAATCCCAAACGTAATGCAACAGATCTTCACATAATCTACGGGTTGATAAGGACTAAACTGGTTATTTTGTGGGGGAGAATTGGGTATATGCGAGACCCTCGTCCGCTAACATTTTAAAACGTCTACCTTGAAGAGCAATCGAAACGTAGTCTTGTTATTCATCGAAATAAGAGAACGCTATGACTTTTGGAAACAAACGAGATATTTGTTTTAATGTTTGGAATTGCGATGAGCAGTTAGTTTTTACCTAATTTGGTGTAATAGCGTGTAGTGCGCCGCCATTTTGTTTTGTCACACATACTCCCTTCCGCTTTCTTTCAGGCCCTCGAACAAGCGGGTTGGCCGCGTCCGTGCAACGAGCGGAAGAGGATGACCAACTAGAGCCGGAGGTCGGCGGGCAGTGAGCATGAGGCCACTTTTGATTGGTGGACTATTCCGGACCGTGGGACCCCGTATATATATATATATGGACAAGGACGGGTTGTGGGGGCTTCTCTCGGTGTCTGTATTGTGTTCAATATATGTTTACTGTTGACTTGTGACTTCTTTTCTTCTTTTGCGAGACAGACCTGCTGTGTTCGATTAACAAACGCTGGACATAAGGTGTTGTTCTTCTGATTGACTTTCTGGAATATTACATTGGGACCAGTGGCAACAACTAAGATGCGCAAGGTGGGCTCCAGTGCACTCAACGAAACTGAAAAGCGCGCCAAGCGAAAAATGCTTAGAACTCTCGAATACTTTAAACAAAACCCGAAAAGTACAGGTCAAACGACTTTGAGGAATAGTATAGTAGATGAGTCGTTTGGAAGAGGGCAAGCATGAGCTGTGTGCAATTAGTTGCACGACTGAAGAAAGTGGTATTGGGTTCGTATCAAGCCTGCTGTGGCAGACGTAAAAAGAATCATGCGTACGGAAAAGACAAGCAAGAAAGCATGGTTGTAACCGTCGTTTTTGGAGGTCACGGGATCGCTGCCCACTACAAGACAATGTTCGATCCATCCGCGCGGTCTGCTAAAGCAGTGACTGACAGGGATTCTGTTTGTTCGTGCACCCAACTAGTGGACATCATAAAAGTTTAGCGCAAACCCTTTGATAGCCTACTAATCCGTCCTGTTATCATTGATTAGGAGACAGCAATCAGCCTGCCACAACAAAATGTCAACGTTTCACTTGCGATTGCCACAGATTTCACAGAATTGCAGAAGTCGCTCGGACAATTGCTAAACGGAAAGGCTGCAGATGAAAAAGGCATGCGAGAGGAAATTTTGAAGAACGGCTGCCCAGTTTTGGAACATGATTAGCTCTAGTTGGATCAGTCCACCTAAAAGTAAGAAGTTGTCCCTCAAGTATTCAGGGATTCCCTGATTGCACTTTTGTTTAAAAGTACGGGTAACAAGCAGTATTCTGACAACTACCGCAGCATTAGTCTGGTGAGCTGCGCTGGCAAACTGCCTGCAAGAACTTTACCGGACTACCTCAGCAAGCTAGTGTTCCTGAGAAGCAGTATGGATTCCGGGCGACTCGGAGTGCGCTCTACATTGTGTCATCTGACCGAGAGATCCAACAGAAGTGCAGTGAATGCAACCAGCCGCTCTGTGTCTCGTTCTTGGATTTCACCAAAACGTTTGATTCCGTGAACCGTGAGGTCGTTTTTGACGGTGCGTGGCAAGTTTGGATGGCCAGGTATGTTTGTAAGTTTAAATGGACTGTCACAAAAGGGTGTGAAGGCGATTGTGCAAACGCGTGGATTGACCTCTGATGACTTTAACATAGCCACTGGCGTGAAACAGGGTTGTGTCCTAGCCTCAGCATTATTCAGCGTATATTTGACTGCCATTCTAACAGCTGCTCTTCAGGACTCGGAGACGGCGCTATGGTTGAATACCACACGGGTGGTCGTCTGCTGAGTGTTCGACGTTTCGGCATCCCAGGCCGGCAACGCATGCGGTTGCTCGCAGATTATAGTGTGTTCGTTGTACACAACGAAAAAGAACTTCACCAACTAACCACAACTTTCACGACCGCGGTACCTGACGTTAGTTTGGAGATCAACACAAGTGAAATACTTTCGTCCTTCCAGACTTCTCCGAATGAAGGTGCTGTATCTGCAACTGAAGACTTCGTAGGTAGCTGCACGGACCTGCTACTTGAGTAGTAATCCGTCGAAAGATTTGCCAGCGGACCGCTAATTGACAGGTTGTATGGCGAAGGCTAGCGCCAGTTTGGGACTTCTTCAAGGACATATCTAAAGGAATAACCGCCTGAAGGTGAGCTCTAAGGTACTTGTCTGTCGTTCAGTGTGTAGAGACACTCTTGGTTTGCCACGTA
>JTDE01001793.1:124178-135683 GCA_014338405.1 Paragonimus skrjabini miyazakii | reverse complement strand
AGGTAATCACCTACTTAGCAACCTGAGTCACAATGGTACCCTGAAACTGCTATTGATCAGTGAAACATTGCTTATCCAGTAACATCAGCCAGTTTTGTGTGCACATAAAATGCTGACACAATCAATCTCCTCGACGTGGAACTGACTACATCGTTAATGCATGAAAGGTTGAAGCGATTTCGTTGCTCCGTTCACGTGTGGCTATGTACCGTTCACTTAAGATTCTCTGAGTTTTTCTCAGCTAATGATGTGATTAAATCGAAGTGTTAACATCTCACGACGTAAGTCTCTTCTGTTTCTGTAGAGTGTCTAAAAGAAACTCAGTGTTTTACTTTTTTTACCCAGAAACAAATTGAACTCGATTTTGATGTGGGTGAGGAACTCTGACGGAGGTCACTGCAGTTAAGGTAAATAAACTGCAGTGTTACTCGACCCTCGTAATTTGTGTGAATTTGTTCTCATGTTTACCTGGACGTGACCAATATGAGGTTTTTGTAGGCGTTTTGGAGACCTTCGATTATGATATCACAGCGTAGGATGAAATGAGGGTCACATGGTTGAAATGCCAAAACTCTGGAAGAAGTTTCGTTTCCTTGCCTCCATCGGAAATTTCGACAACGACGCTAGCGCACGTTATTCATTTCCCCCCTAATTTGTTTCATTGTCGATTGCTGAACTCGTGTTTCTTATTTATTCTCACCCTTTAGTGTAGTTGTACAGTCCCTCTGGAATGGACTGTCGTATGCGTTTTCACTGTACGTGGTTCCCCGTTTTTTGTTGTTGTGTTATCTGATTTTTCTATTCTCTTTCAGATGCAGCGGCCTTTAAACAGTTCTTCGATTACGGAAAGAAGCAAGCCATTCAAAAATGGTCTAGTAAGTTGCCTCCATAGATTTGTTCGCAAACGCCTGTGAACAGATTTATTGATGGGAGTGACTAGAAACTTTCACGAAGGCGCAGATTGAAGTGTAGCTTCCGTAGAAATACTCGGACTGCAACCGACGTTGTCCATGTTTTGATCGAACTCTTCTGATCGGTCGAGAATACTCAACTGTCTAGCTATTTCTTTCTCGGTGTATTGCACTCAAAGTGGCTGTTATTGTTCCGCGCTATTCACGGTGAAATAACGTACTCCGTTAAGTGTGCCCATTGTCACAGCGTCGTTAACTGAACTTCGCAAGTCACTTCGTTCTCTTCTTTGACGAGCTGGTAGAGGATTCCATAGTGAAATTGAGAGTGTTGTTAACGAAAACTCTTGTACCCCAACTACCCAGTGCCTTAAGTCATTGATAGCTTCCCAGTTTGATTATTCGTTTGATCTGATGATGTGTCCAGGGTAAACTTCATCAATTGATCCAGTGTGGTCCACTTTATGCAGGGACGTTTTTATTCAGTTTGAGTCTTATTGGGCTGTTGCTTTGTAAATTCCGCTTTACTTTATGTTCAGTCTTACAGTGTTCTGATCAGGCGTGTGATATGTTACATCAAACTCGAGCGGAGTCAAGAAGTATGTCTTGTTTCACCGAATGCGTGGACCCACCATTACTTGAATTAATCCGTCTGTGCACATCAAGCTGACACTAATACTGAATTGTTCTTATCGGAGGACAAACCAGCCATGACGTGAGAGTTATCAATTTCCCTGCTCGTGTGTGTTTGTCTATTTTCTTGTGAATTGATGCCACTCACTTGTAGTCGAGTGAGCTGAGAGTGCACAAAACTGATGCGTCTGTATCCAACTGTTGGTGAAAAACGAATCGGGCTACTACTGCACTGTCCTTTAACAGAAACCTTACCTGTCAGATGCAATACAGGTCCTATTGTGGATTATTGTGACTACCTCACTATTCTTGGCCTTCTCAACGTTTGTCTTATACAACATTTCATGAATTTACAATCCACCCTATGGATAGAATAGTCAGAAAACACAAACTACTATATGAATTCATTTCGCACACTCTCGTCAATCAGAAACGTATGACAAGCATAAAAACAAAACCAACAAGACTTGAATACAATGATGAAAACTACAGGTCGGTCTGGATCGTGATTAATACTCACTGCTAAACCCACGGTAAACAAAAGTTGACAGTCAGTTGTTGTTGTGCTCATAGGACGAGCTGATCAACAGTGCTTCAGTATACTTGAGGATTTATGTCTTCTGACTATTCTATTCAAATGGCTAAAAGGGACTCAGTGTTTCAAATACACTTTATCCCTTATAAAGATTCAGCTGCCATAATTAATCGTTTCCTATAGCCTCTTACAATTTAACAACCTGTTTGTGGCAAACCTAAACAACGCAACCCCTTGAACTTTTCTTACTACTAACAGAAAGGTCGGTTTCTTCTCATCCACAGGATATGTGGTCTAGCTCACATTTTCTCATAACAACGAATACATCTAAATATATGTCGGATTGTTTAGGAAAAATTAGACAGGTGATTCTTTCTGAAGGCTAGGAGTGATGAGAATGGATATTGAAAAAAAAAACAGAAATGAATGAGAGAATTTGAAGCTCAGCTGAAACCTTTCCAGCGCCATGTAAGCGCACGTCAACGGCCTGTTAGCAACAACGTGAAAGTTCGGGCATATCATCTCCTCACCACAACATTTCTGTTGTTTAAATTGCTAACTTCCGCCTGGTGTTCTGGATTCCTGACTGAAACGTGTGTTTGAATTCCTTTGCTGATTATATTGGTACGACAAACTTCGATAGGCGGTCTTAAATTAGGAACGTCCAGACGACGAAAAATTGTCCTCTGCAAGTTGAGCCACTCACTGGATGTCGCAGTCTCGACGAGCTACTTTTTCTAGGCAACAGATTACTATATAACAAAATAAGGTTGGTGAGGACCCTATATGCTAACGTGCAGTATCTTTTAACATTTTGCTAGTGCATTAAGAACTACCCCATTTCACACAACCTTTCTGAGACATACCTCAAGTGACGATGATGGATAGCATTAGGAGTTGTAAATATTGACCTCACCGATGGTACCAAGCTATTTGTTTGTGATCGCATGCTCTTTTCACAGGTTACAAGCATTCTGATTTTGGAGTACAAATTCTTAGATAGTTCGGATGGGCTGTTGGGAACTTTACTGTTTCTGATTTGGGCACCATTCGTCCTCAGGAATGTCGTGTGTTCAGTATTGTTTCTTCTCTTACCATTAGGGTTGTTTCCATAGTAGCTGACACCTTCTGGTGTAAGCGTTAAACACCTAACGTGTACTTTGCTCTTCTAAATTCATACACTGTATTCTCTTCACTTTTTTCACTTTCTACTGCTACTTTGATTCCGTAACCTTATTCTAAGGGCAAAGACGTGGTTGTGTGTATGCTTGGTAGGTGGTTAATAAACTTGTGTGGATCCATAATTCTGAGCTCTTTGACAGCTTTCATGCCTGTTCGGAGTTATTATGTGGTCGAACCCACGCTGATCTTGCACTCACATCCACCGACCCTTATAATTTGGTAGTCAAAATAGTTATTATTTGTTCATAAACTGTATGCAATTGACCCCCAAAAGGGATCACTGACAGGACCAACCAGAAGTAGTCGAACCACAAAGCGGGCAGATCACGAACGGTACGAGGAATGAAACTGTTTGTTACTAATAGGAATCAACCGAATAAGCTATAAATGTTAGCTGGAGATCGACTGTAGACAATGCCGACCAAAGGGACGAATCACATAGAAGTACTCCTGGTGCCTAAACTGAACCTTATTTGGTTCTGTGTTGAAATTACGGTTCTCTGAAGGCGGGCGCACAACTGGCGGATTGTGATAACAAACTGAATAGAACGACCTTTTGAAACAAGCGTTTTCTGATCTTCTTTTATTGGTCAAACTTTCTCTGTAACGTAATCCTTTGTGCCGTTCTTGTCAGACCCTACCTGAGTAAGTTGTTGTTCACAGATCAGTTCATCGAAGAAATATACGCTTTTCTTACAGCAATAAACTGAATGTAATTGAAACTCGTACGTTTATAAAAAATTCTAAGCTGACGGAAAACAGAGTAGTTTCTGAGTCGACCACCAGAATGCATTGAAGCAGTCAACTGACTGCAACAACGATAATGTCATGTGAAAATGGGCAGTTGCCAACACACAAGATAAGATAAGATTGATTTGGTCGATGACCACTCACTGCTAACCGCAGTACGATCACTCATTTTATCTTGGTCATGACACCTGCACAGTAAGCATTTATGTCAATACTATTTGGAATGTTCAAGGCCGTTTGAGACTTTCACTAGTATGATCAACAAATTGACACGTATTGCGACATGGATAAAATTACGGTGTGATTGTTCTAATGTTGAAAGTACGACTGCACCTGTATATAGTTACTTTCATGGTAATGCGAGCAATTCTTATGTGTATTTAACCAATTGGTTCATCATTTGTTAACAATGATTGAACATGAAGTCTCACAGTCCGCAGCACCGCTAGTTCGACACTAATCAGTAGAGTGGAGAGACGGATACGCTAGCGCAACCTCCGTGCAATCCGGTTTTTCATTTTGTAACAACAGTTTAGGTTGCTCATCTATAATATTGCTACTTGCATTATGGTTGAAGTTTTAGACACGCCACAAATTTTTTTCATATGTTTTTTGTATCACCAACATACATTTATTAATATGTATATATTAGTAATCAGATCTGGGTTAGCAAATCAGTGTTCCCCGCCGTCAACTATTCCGCGTTGGTAATTATCTTTTTAGATGGCCAAACTTCCACCAACGGGGTTTCCACTACTTCACAGGCGAACCAAGGCGTTATCAAGCCGGAGCCGGACGTAGAAACCAACTTGACCAATTGTATGCATAAGCTACATATGAATGGTGAAATTATAAATCCGCATCCAGCAGAAGACCCTCCACCAGCGTCTCTAAACAGTGTTGTGGGAACTGTTTGATTACGTTTGAACTCCAAGATTTTTATGGCATTTAATTGATGACAGTCTGTACTATTTGCTCCTGCTTTTCAGCATTCCTTGCAGCGTGTCCTCAAATTCGAGTGCGTTGTTCCTTGTCAAGCATTTGCTCTCGCCGCAGTGAGTATTTCATTTTTGATTTACTGAGGCTTTTGTTTACCATCATGGAGTTGTTACTTTGCTGACCTTTATAAAGCGAATTGCTAAGGTTTGACGAGTTTGTACTAATACATTTTTAATGTTTTCTCTCTGAGTTTCTGCTAATGGATCATCGAGATCGATTGCAGGACCTTGGGTATGTTGTGTTCCCGATGGATCATAATGTCTATCTGATGTTTGCATTCTCATCAGTGAATGATTCTACTGAGATGGTCACCACTCACCCATTGGGTTGTACCGGTGTTATCGCACACATTCTAACAGCTTCTACATGTGATAAAGAGGAACCATTCTATTCACGAGTAGTTAGGTGGATGTTTACATTGAACCATTGAAGTACTCAGAAAAAACTGAGAACTTTGGGAAACGGTGTAACAACAAATGATATTCTTCCTAAATGAAGTTGCCACTGACGCCTACTTTGATTGGAGACTATTATTATGCGAAGCTCAGTATTTTTGTTCGTGGTGTCGATATATGCTACCAGTTTTGGTTCGTTGAACAAATTATCCTAGTGCTGCGTGGATCTCTCTCACAACATATGCTCACGATTTCCCATCATGGCAACATGGAGCTTGGCAGACTGCTTTGTTTTACGTGAATGTTTGTTGTAAACTACAGATATCCTTTAAAAATTTTGACAGTGAAGTCGAAGTTTGTTATTAACGTGGTGTTAACTTATAAAACACTATTTTCATGTCGTTCAGGTAAAAGTTGTAATTGGTGAAAGACCTAGTCGTCGGGCCTCTAGAGATGTATAGTCAGTGGGACTAGCTAACGCAGATTTATACACAACACAAAAATTTCACTTCAGTCGCCAATTACCCGCATGGAACGAGATGAAATTATTGTCTCCATTAATTTGCATGTCCTTCGGGACATATATGTACAATAATCCCAAAAGTTGAAGTAATGTTGTCCCCGAATGAATTTGAAAAAACGCGAGGATGCTTACCTGTAAATATTGCTCAGTCGTGTGACTGATCAGTTTCTTGATTTGAATGATGGTTGATCACCTCAAAATCCTGCCCGTATGCGCCCACACGTTCACTTGTTTGTGCTTCATTGCGCGTATGTAACTGAGAACAGCGACCGAAATAATACTTAGGCACACGTTTTACATAACGACCCTGACGTTCTTCAAATTTACTCGAAGATAAAACCGCTTAAGGTTTCTACGTGCCTCCCCCCAAATGACTGTCAAAACGTTGAATCATGTTGTCCACTTGCAGTGCAGAATCATTCAAGAATCTGTTCAGATCGCATTCATTAGACAGTGCGTTTCCAAGAGTGTTCCCTCAGAGGTATTAAAAAGCTCTGTGTAGAAATTAATTCGATCCATCTGACATTTCAGTGCAGTTTGCTGAATAATGCATGTAAATGCTACATCCGAGATTAAACAACCACCAATCTGTTAAACTGCGATCGGTGTTGGATACCCTGAACCTCGTGCCGCATTAAATTTTCGGACTCACTGGGAAATGATCCGCAAACCTAAGGAACGGAACCTTGCAATGCTCAAACTAACACTTTCAAACGAAGACAATACCCAATTTCGCACCAAATTGGATAAATTTATGGACGACTTTTTCAACGTTTACTTGCGTAAAACATACAAAAGGAAGTCTTGTCGATTGGTTCAAAATTTTGTATTCCTTCGTCCCTTGTCAACTCTGGAGAATGAAATTCAGTTTGAATTCCATCAATTTAAGCAGTTAGTACCGATTTCAGCAAAGGCTGCTAGTTTTAAAGTAAAAATGGTTGTTTACAAAACCCGGTAAACAGCAGCTTAGTTGATTTAAACACTTATCATGAACTAGTTCCCAGAGGGACGCAGACACCGCGTATGTGCGGTCTTCCCAGAATACAAACCCGATATCTGAACTGAGGCCTATATTATCGAAGACAAATTCCCTTATTATGGCCTGGCCAAATGGTTGATAAAAGTCCACGAGCCAGTCAGAGTTCATTTGTGCATACATACTCTTAAGAACACGTTTGAATTGGTTATTAGCTTGCACGATATGAATGTTGCTAACAGGATAATAGCCTTTTGTTATTAAATCTTTGTTCACGAACGTACACTTGGTCGAGGTGATTAACGTTATTCATGATTATATGATGGAGAACCACTTGAAGTTAGACCTACCTGTTTTACATTCATGCACCTGTAAGGTTCAGTTTTTATTCAGTGAACATTTTTATCGCCAGGTAGATGATGTCATGGGATCTATGCCAGTCAGTAATTTTATGGCCTTTCTTGAAAGGCGGACTCAAAATACCGTCATTTCGGCATATTTGTACAAGAGATGCGTGGATGACATATTTGTGATTTGCGAATCGCGTAGCCAAATATAAACCGTGTACTCGCATTTTGATAGCCTGCACCACAACATCAGATTTGCCGTTAAATTCGTAGGGGAAATTTGGATGTCCTTTAGAGATAGCAGACTGACAAGACACAAAGATGGATTTCTCGTTAGAAGCATATTCCTAAAAAAAAAAAGAAATGATCAGTTGATGCACTTTAAAGGTTTGCACCAATCGCAAACAAATGCGGATTCGTGCGAATACTGTGCCATGAAATTTGCAAAATCTGATCGAGTGAGAATATTTTTGAGAAGGTTGATTTCATCCAGTAGACTCATACCCAGAATGGACGTGCTACTCGTTTTACCCCCAACCATTCTATGCCACTCAATTCACGGCCAGCCCTCACAACGGTACAGTGGAAACTTATATTCATGACTCAACTCTACCAAGGGGACAATGTAGAAGTTTTCACAGGGCAAAGAGTGAAAGCAACACCAATTCGCAAATGTATGTCAGCTAAACTCACTGTGTTACATCTCAACTCTGAGAAAGGATCCTGCGTTCACACTTGCCAAACCAAACATTTATAAACAAGCGAAAAACAGCCAGTTGCACGATCTGTCTCCTGGTGAGTTTCGCTGCATCTCATCAGGTACATATTGTAGTGTTGGTGTATATATGATAGTCATACAACATAAGTGTAATGAA
The DNA here is from genome assembly GCA_014338405.1 of Paragonimus skrjabini miyazakii. Taxonomy (NCBI): domain Eukaryota; kingdom Metazoa; phylum Platyhelminthes; class Trematoda; order Plagiorchiida; family Troglotrematidae; genus Paragonimus; species Paragonimus skrjabini miyazakii. The sequence continues at coordinate 127,560 of JTDE01001793.1, read as the reverse complement.
ACGCACGACCACACAACTCAAGTGCAATCAATGAAATTGTTCATTTACCACGCGGTTTCAGACTAACGACCATGTCCTGTTAGCACAAGAATGGTTGCCACTTTTGAACAGACAGCAACAGCTCTAGCGGACTGAAGCCGTCGTTAACTGTCATGTAGATGACTGACAGCATGAGTGATGATGACCTTATGTTCGGAGGTCAACAACTTGCGATTGAGGGTGTTGGTTGTATGCGTTGCATTGGTGGCGAAATAGAAATTGCTGGGGCGGACCGTTAGATGGCGGTTAAGGACCAAGTATGTCGATATGCATGTGTGACAGACGAGATGCAATAGTAACATATCGGCCTATCAAAGTTGGTAGGCGACGATGCATTTCAGCTTGCCGATAATCTAAACAAATGCGCCCAGCTTCTGACGTCCTTTTGCGTACCGGGCCAAACGTACCTATCAGAAATGAGCTTGGCCGTGCTCTGGATGTCAGGATGAGCGATGTGTAGTGTGTCGAACGTACGTCGTCGGAAAAAAATGGGACCCACTGGACGGGGATGTCCAGTCGAATTGTCGCAGAGAATCTTGCCTGTAGATGCTAGCGAAGGCTGATCCGTCAGAGATAGAGCTGACAGTTTGCAGAAAACATGTAAATCAGTTTCCTAACGTTGTTTGTTGGCCATTGCGCTTGAATCGTGACCAACTAGTGCTGACATTTGCGACAGAGCATCAGCCACAACGTTATCTTTGCCAGAAATGTGGTGTACGTCTGAAATAAACTGATATACAAAGTTCACTTCGCGGGGCGAATACCTGTGAAAATCACACCTTGGTTTCCTCTGGGGACATGTCGGAAGTGACGAACCGCCGATTGGATTGCTAACAACTCACAATCGAACATGTTGTACCTTGTTTCAGCCACAAGTAGACGTCTAGTAAAGAAAGCTAGAGGTTTCCAGAGTTTATCAACATACTGCTGAAAAACGGCGCCAACCGCGGTGTCTGACGCGTCAAAAGCTGTGCTTATTTCGGTGGCTGAGTTGTTATGGTATTACATGACGGCGGTGGCTAATGCATTCTTAGTATGTCACAACGTCCTCGTTGATATGGCCAAGGAGGAAATCATTTAAAGGTTGCGTAGGCTTAGCCCATTGTAGAACAAACTGTCTGTAATAACCGACCATCCCGTTAAATCGACGGGTGGCAGCGAAAGTTGTAGGACGTGGAAAATAGCGGATTGCTTCCACCCTGTCGGTCAGCGGTCGAATACTGTGCCGATCAACGTGGTGTCTCAGTATCTCTACCGCGAGTTAACCACAGGCGCATTTCTCCTCATTCATTTTTGTGCTAAAATTGGTCATTCTGTCGAACAACAGCCGCGGGTGAATCTGGTGTTCTTCGGAAACGCTTGTAACTAACAAGCCGTCGATCTAAGGGTGGACAAAATCCAAACTCGTTTGACACCGATAAAATGTTAAAACCTTTGTGCGGAGTTTCGTAAACCAAATTGCATATGTATAAATTCGAATAAACCTAATGGCGTGGTAACGCCTGTCCTGGTGACGTCCTCATCTATAATCGGGATCTGATGATAGATGTGCACTAGAACGATCGTACAGAACATATTGGTACCATGAGGGCTAGCCGTAATGTACTGCAGATGCAGGATCGGATACCTTAGCCTTATTAGGCAAACAATGATCTCCACATGGGCACCAACCTCTCGGTGTTTTAAGCACCTTGTTGAGTAGTAAGACCCAGGGGCAGATGATTTCAAGTTCGAGCATGCGCTCAAACTCGGTAAGAGCTATTTTTAGGTTGTCCGGTGTCAACTTGCGAGCTCTTGTAAACACCGGCATGCCTCAAGGAACCTGTGACGGCAGGTAGAGATGAGTTTGTCGAAAAACAGTCGGATACTGGTTGACTTGAAAATCTAATGAATTTATTTTCTTAGAGCTTTCATACACGGTACTGGTTGGTACCTTATCCGTCAAAATCCCGATGCTGGTGAGGTTTGTCGTGTGGTTGGCTAAACGAGATCGTCCAACGTCTATCAGAGAGTAGAAGTGCTGGAGAAGACCATCACCGATTATCGTCATCTGGACGTCGGCGATCATCAAGATCCAGGAGGAAGGCCTACGAAGACATACGTTATATGTACGACAACGTTGACCAAACACTTTGATAGTGGCTTCATCGGTCGCGCGAAGATTAGAAGCGATCTATCTGTAGAAGTCGAGCTTTAGTTGGGACCAGGCTGACCTCAGCTCCTGTGTCGACAAGATAACGGACCACCGACTCTTGGTCTTTTAGGGTGAACGGTTGTTTAGTCTGACGAACTACGTCGGTTACCATGTGGATTTGGCTGCCCTGATTGCTGGCTGAACCAAATGTGCGAGGCCGTCGGTAGTGTCGGTCGTTCTTGCCAAACTGCCGGCGATACCACAAGTGACGGAGATTGGCGTTCGGTAACGGCCGATTAGGTAAGCGTTATCCTCAGCGACCGGTGTGTTGTCAGGTGGGTGTAGTCGAGCGAGACCTCAAACGCTGCGTTGTTAAAGTCCGAATCTGCTTAGTTGAGCTAACAACTTGAGCAGTCCAACTGGTAATCCTGCCCTTACTATTTGAAGCGAATTAGGAAACAGTGGTGCTGTATTTTTTCCAAATTCAGTCAGTCGTACCGACTGATTGTGCCAGGGTTGCCAGCAGGTTTGCGTTAAAATTGTTTCACTTATTCTAAGGCATACGCTGGAGCCCAATATCTCTATGGGAAACCTCTTCTACCTGTGTCGTGATTGTTAATCGCTGCATGTGCTGAAGGAGCTACGATGGCCTGTGGTCACCTGGCTCAGTCGCACGTAGAAGCTGTGTGGTGATTGTCACTGAACCTATTTCTCATTGCTGTTGTTTTATTACATTGCTGACTACAAGTTGTACAATTGTGCTCGAGGGATAAATTACTTGTTTTGCCTAGTTTGGTTGTTATTTCTATTGCGTCGAAGCCAGCTCTGGGGTTGAGCCAATTCAACTACTTCATTTCTGTATTCCTGGAACCATCACAAGCTGGGTAACGGGCTGTAGGTCGGACAAGCCAACGCGCTTAACTGCCGCTAATTTCCATTGTTCATGGGGCTACGTGTTGTCGGGCAACTCTGGAAAATTGCTCGCTTCGATAATAACGTGAGGTGGAAATGCTACAATTGAGTAATTAAAACGAGTTAGCTCTGTAGCAATTTGTGTAGTGACCAGCGATCGTGTGGATTCTCTAAGGATCCCAGCTGCAACCGTGTTTTCCCGCTTGCCTGTTCTGTACGCATAATTCTATGTACGCCTGCAATAGGAGGCCTGATACGAACTCAGTGCCACTTTCTTCAGTCGTGCAACTAATTGCA